>VURO01008430.1:6632-17391 GCA_015108175.1 Pelvicachromis taeniatus
CTCCCATTTCTTTTTTTTTTTTTTTTTTATTTTAAATCTTTTTTTTTTTTTTTTTTTTGTTTTAAATTTTTTTTGTTTTTTTTTTTTTTTTTTTTTTTTTAACATAAGGCCAGGGTGGTACAGTGGTTAGCACTGTCACTCAGCGAAACTGATCTGGATTTAAAGCTGCCAGCCAGTTGCGAAGCTCACAATCCATTCTTATTTATATTCTCATTTTCAATTTGCTTTATTTTAGTTGTTTTAATTACTTTTTAATTACTAGATCAGCACTTTGTAGCTTTGCAAAGAAAAGTGCTTCATAAATAAAGTTTTTATTCCAACTTGTTGGATACTCTGGAAGATTAAGAGAGTGCTACAACGATTTTAGAAGCGTTGTAGCACTCTATGTCACTTTGCGCTACCGTGGTGAATTTGCTTCTATTTGTGCCCACTGGTGTGTGTCAAGTGAATTTGTATTCAGTTGTACCACAATGCACCTCAGCAGAGCAGGAACACAAACAGCCAGAATCAATCAGTTTGTGCAATCCTTCTCTTGGCAAGCTTTCTGAAGAGGGACCAAAGACAAAGAACAACATTGTTAACCAGTCAGAAAATCTCTTTAAGTTAAAAGAGGCAGACATTTTTAAAATTAAACAAAAAAGATAATCTAAAATCTCCTAATTGTGAATCAATTAGTAACACAAATGATTATTTCAATTAGAAGACTTTGTTGTATTTTACTCCGAGGTTTGACATTTAAAAAATAAAAAATAATTCTGACATCTTGACTGTGTAGATGCCATCATTTTTTTAGAGAGCAGATATCTTATTTTGGAAAGGTGAATAACCCTTCTTATTGCATGGCACGATTCCCAAGAAGCATCTTCACCCTGTCAGCAAGTAAAAAGAGACGTTAAGATATGAGGCTTCACTTGTTGTCAGAGGGGACCAATTTCAGGTAAAAATTCAAGGGAGTTGAATTTATAGATTTCTCCTTATCATTACTGAAGACATTGGTTTGGCATTTTCTATCCACTGTGGAAGCATGTCGTCTCCTTTTCATGGAGTTTATACTGGATGTGTTGGTCTAATGCATTAATGCATATTTCTATGGGCTACACTCCCTGGTTTAAAAAGAAGAAGTGTGTGTGTGCGTGCGTGCGTGCGTGCGTGCGTGCGTGCGTACGTGCGTGCGTGCGTGCGTGCGTGCGTGTGAGAGAGAGAGAGAGAGAGCATCTCTGCATATCACTTCTTTGATCACACATTTAGACACACACTAAAAACACTGGCTTAAACACGCACAAATCATCTCAGACTGAGTCATATTCATGAAGAACAAAGGCACATTTATTTTTTTCACACATTTTATATGCAGGCTTTTTCTCTGACTCAGGCACATTCACACAGAGAAAGAAGCACGACTTTTCTCTCTCTCTGAATTCTTTGTCTAATATACATCCCCAGAGAGCTTTTATATAGTATCCATTAGGCTACATACATACCTGTCTAAGAGTAGCACCAACGGCCATACATACAAATACATACAGAGACGCCTGTAAAACTGGGACGCATAGTACACACATATTGAATTTTCCCAACCATTTACGGAACCTTCTGTTAAAGTTTAAACAAATAAATAAAGAAATAAATAAATAAATAAAAGAACATTGCATGAAATTTACCAGTTGATTTTACATTTGTAATCGAACTTTTTACATTTTTTTTATAGTGTAATGACCCAAAATAAAACAACAAAAATTATATGCATTTCAAGGAGGTTTGATACAAATGTGAGTCCAACATAAGAAAAGCTCTCACCTTTTCCCAGCATCAGCTTTGGTACATTTCTGACAACAATTCATGTCAAAATGTTTTCCCATCATGGCTTAACCGTTTGAGCTCACTATTGCATTTCATCTGTTACTTAGTTTTATTACGGTACAGCTTTGTACCAATTTGTTAGCATCATGCTATTTTGCACTGTACATGTGTTTTGTTGATACGTTATGCAAAATGCAATTTTGTGTAAGTACACAAAAATACCAAAGTATAAAATATATGGTACTACATTATACTCACCACAGTTCAACTGATATGGATACCAGCTGTTCTACAGACTAGCAGAGCTCAGCATCTTTTGTATATGCCAAACTGCAGTATAAAATACCCAACAGGCCAAACGGGAGTACAGTGCTTCTTCAGATTCATTCTTCTGATTTATTCACATACTGTACAGTGATTTTGAAGGGAAAAAAATATAACTACATAAACAAAATGAAAAGGAATATTATAAACAGTTATTCGATGTAACTGTCACTGTGGCTAAATTGTTCATTTCATTCCCCAACTTCTTTGAAAAATGTATTTATTTTTAATTAAAAACTAAAAGACACATTAAAGCCACACAATTACGAGTCCAGTGCTCCTGGGATATGCAGTGTTATTTACTAGTATTTGTCTCACAACGGGAAGCTCCACCCACATGGAAAATAGGTCATGTTTTGCACTGCAACGAATCACAAACAACTTGTTCCATGGCAGGATTAGCTGGGCCCTCATTGACAAGCACAGGTTGCACAAAGGAATCCAGGAAGTAAACCAGTTTTGTATATACAGTTCATAGTTCAGGAGTTACGATTACTACAACAACAACAACAAAACTATTCTCTTCTTTTTTTGATACATGGTAGAAATATTTAATAACACTTCATGAAATACGTGACTATACTATGTTGGGCAGTTTCTCAGATACCTTGCTAACCAACAGGTAAACAAGCACACTGAGCAAAGAAAAGAAAAGCAAAATCTCCTTTGTCAGTTGTGCCAAACATAGCAAATCTCCTTTGTCAGTTGTGCCAAACATCGCTTTTGTTTTTTCTGACTCTGTTCCACAGATGCACACATGTATATAGACACACACGGGCTCACACACACGCACACACAGAGAGACATATCAATCAAGCTATTCCAGGAAGCCACAGAAGAGTGTGAAGATAGGCAGTCCTGCTCTCAGATCCAGGTCTGCCAAAGAAAAGCTGTTGGCTGCTGCCAAGGTTGAATGAACATATTGCCTCGTAATGGAAAAAGAATGAAGAAGCAGACACTGCACATTGTCTGAAACTCTATCGCATGATTCCTCTGTCTTCCCCTGCACAACAACCATGTCAGAGTGTCTGATAGCGGCAAGCTGTGTGCACCTATATGCGTACCTGTTTGTAATATAGATAGTTGTGTTTGTGCCGTGATGTGCACGACTGAATTTTGTTCAGTCACTTGACGTCTGTTTCTGTGAGTTTGTATCACTGTGCTTAAACAACCCAGCAGCTGTTTAAGCAGTTGTTGATGAGAGATAAAGAAATGTTTAATTTCACCAAGCATGAAAAATAATGAAAATAAACAAATAGATAAAAATACTGTATGCGCCACTGTTCTCATACTGTGTCCATCTGTACTCACACCTCTTCCTAGACACAAAAACCAAATATTCCCCCATCAGCGAGGGAGAAATGGACCATGTATTGCAACATTTCACACAAAATTACTCTGTCATCACAGCAAATAATCTGTCTGAATGGGTTTATGCCCAAATATCTATTTGAATAATTTGTGATGAGTTTTAGATGTCATAAATGAAGAGTTCACTGCACATCACTGGGATTTGAGTGGGGTTTTATTAGTTTATTTATTAAGCTATTTACTGTGGAAAGATTTGATGAAAAGTGTGCATTTTTAGCAGTCTCCCTGGTGGAAATGTTCACACCAGACAGCTGCCAAGTACATTAACACTTTCCTACTGACTGCTCCTTGGGAACAGCTGGAGGTTAAGTGTTTTTCCCAAGGGCAGTCAGGCTGGTTTGGCTAAAAAAGAAAAGAGCTCTTCCTAGAAAACCAAGCCCACTGATTCAGTTCTTTGAATCGAGATTCCCCAGACATGTCTAACTACACTGAAATATGTGCACTGAAGGATGGATTAGATTTGTAATATTACACAAAGACCTCACTTAGGTGTGTCTTCATTTTGGAGTTTGGTACAAAGTCACAATATTTTATTTATCTTTGTAAGTGTTCGGAGAAGATTTTTAGCAAACTTCATTAGTATTCCACTTTTAATATTATATTTTTATCTATTTATTTGTTTGTTTTCTTGCTTTTTTTCAAGAAGGCATTAGTATTTTCTCACAATTACCTACCTTGCACATTTTTAAAGTACACCTCGAAACTTGTTTTTATTCTTTGGCTTTGAACCCAGAGCTTGGATATTTGTCTCTTGCATTTTTCTGATCCATTGGATATATTTATTGATGTGTCTGAGCATTCTTATTTTATTGAGCAACCCTCTGTTTCATGTTCACCACTGTGGTCAACTTTGTTTTAAATGTGCTTCATAAATAACATTATATTGCATTAAATTAGTGGTGAGAGACTACTACTACAACGTGGGCATGATCTTAGAGATAAGGTGATGAGCTTGGTCATTCAGAAGGGGTTCAGCATAGAGAACTGCTACTCCACTTTCAAGGTATTCTCATCTCAGCTTAGACTGCAGAACGCACAGTGACAATCATATGAATAGACGTACAAACCAAAGAACAAGTACATTACAAGGTTTGATCAAAGTAGTAATTTGTCAGAAATATTATATATTATGACTAGCCAGAGTAATGAAAATGCCATGGAAACCACATGTAAGCATCTACTTAAATGGTGACATTGTTTTCAGTTATATTAAAAATGTATCAGCTGAAAACAAAAGGTTTCACACCAACAGAGAATTACCACAAGATTCTCCTGCTCCCCTTGGTTTTACTGAGCCTTGTTGAGTCGGGTCATTTTTTTTTTTTTTGCTGTCTGGGCAACAATTGTACTGTTTGGGTTCACTTTCATCACTCTCTTAGTGTCTGTCTTGGTGTCAGGCAGCTCAGCACCTACTCATCACCCAACAGTAAACAAGTACTGACAGCAATTACCAAGCAAACACAGGGAGCATTTAGTAGATAAAGAGCAAAATATTTCCCAGAGGAGCTGCCAGAGACCAAAAACAAGGCTAAATGAAGAATGAATGAGTTTACTTTCACCACTTTGCCAGGCACAGGACATACTCCATAAGGCATTTAGCCAGGAATCTGGGGTTTAAGTCCTAGTTAGACTAATATACTTTTTTTTTACAATATTTTTGGTATTATTTTTTTGACTTTTTTAATTATATATTTTAAAATTAATCATGGCATTCTTTTAATTTATCTTAGTTATCTCCCCTATTTCAGTAGGTCCTGTCTGACCACATGAGCTGAAATAGACTGGGAAAGAAGACAGACAGGAAGCCTCTGTTTTGTTGTAGAACGCTGACAACCATTAGAAATGGGATCAAGGTCAAACAAATGTGCACCATAAAGATTCTGCTTGTGTCTTTACTCACCATCTAACTGCTGGTTTAGCCTTGATGTTGACATTTGTTAACCCATTGAGTGCTTTTATCAGCTGCTGACAGGTGCTATGCTATTAGCAGCCTCTCATCTCATTCTCATTTACACCCTCTATGTGGCATGTGAATGAGAGTGTGTGCATTTTTATTTTTTCAGCAATGTCAAAAATATGTTGAGACGTGAGTGTCATTGTTCTTGTACTGGTGTAAGTGTGTCTGTGCTAGGAGACTGCCTCGCAACTGTGTGTAAGCAGTGCGCCTGACAGAGACAGAGAGAGAAAAACACATTAAGTTGATGCTGTCATCTCCCTTCTCAACTTTCTTCCTCTGCCAACAAACAATACCCACCTGTGCCAGTCGCCATCACTCATGTCTGTCCCTTCATCTCTGCACAGAGAGACACAGAGGAAAGGAAGAACAATAAGAGAATGAGAGACAGAGAGAAGGCTCTCTGTGCCCTGCAACAGACACGAAGATGGAGTTCAAACATGCTATGACATTTCATTAGGGAAAATTTTCAACACAACTTATAATTCTCAAATGTCATCGCTGCTGCACCTGTCTGCACCTGTTAGATTTTGTCGTACAATTGTTGTGTCAGGGCTGTATTGTGTAAGTGTCTCATATTGTGTCAGTAGCAATTAACCAGGACCTAGTCTTTGCTTCTCCTGCTGTTACTCCATCCAGGCATGTAGGGCAGTTTTGATGCTTCTTCCTTTTTCAAAGACCTGCATAGAGGTTAAAAATCACAAAAGAAATACAAAGCTTCTAAAGTAGGGGTGGGCCATATATCAAATATGCTCAATGTATTGCAAGTTTTTCCACGTACGATAGTTAAAACGTGCTTTATCCTAAAAATCGAGTGTAGGTTGCCATGGAACTATTAAGCTGTGTCCATGTAATTCACTTTGAGTTTCTTTTTCTCCCACATGCTGCAAATGCATTGTTAACCCCCACCCCTCCCAACCAGAAAATTTGCTTCCCAGGAAATACTGCTTTGAGCTTGGGGTTAAAACGATGTCATAAGGATGTCAAACAAAATGCCGTAATTTGCAAAACAAGCCTTAAAATTATTGCCCCAAAAGGTAGCAGTAACACAAATTTATTTCACTGCAAAATTAAAGACTGTTTTAAACTCTGCATTTCAACATCTCCCCACACCGCAAAGAAAAAGTTAAAATAAGTAGATGCAATATGTGTGACTGTTCCTGATCTGTCATATTATAGTCACTATCTAGACCTTTGTTTCCATAGTTTGAGGTCATCACATTTTGCATCACAAAAAATATTGCGATATTAGATTTTCCTTATAGCCCCCAGCCCTATTCTTAAGTCACTTACAAACAGGACTATAAGAGTCTGCCCTTCAATTCTCAGTTATGCCTCTAAATGAGGGATGGCTCAATATTTTTGCACAGTATCTCATATCTTGCACTGTGTGCTATATCGGAAAATAGGAAATATGAGGAGTGATTTTTTGAAACACTGAAATACGATACAGCACTGTTCTAACGAGCTTGAAAGTCATTATTTGGTATGCTCACCTTTATTTCTCAACTCTCTTAGGTAAGCTTTTTTGTCATTTCTTGATGTAGTTATCAGGAATAGTTCTCAATGCTTCCTGAAATATACTCTCATTCACTGTATTTTACAGATGGCAGAAGATACTGTTATACCACTCTCCTGACCGTCTCCAATTTAAACAAAAGATTTCAGTTCAATTCATCACTCTGTATGACCTGTTGCCACTGATTTTCAGTCCAGTTCTAGTGTAATTTGGCATACCTCAGTCTTTTCTCCCAGTTTCTCTTCCTTAAGAATGGCTTCTTGACAGCCACTTTGATCGAGACCATGTCTCAACCAAAGGACCATATGTATCTCTCAGGTCCTGTGTCAGCTCTCTGCTGGATCTATCTTTGGCATTTTCGTAGGATTCATCTAAATAAATTGGCTCAACTCGCTGATTTTACAAGAGCTAGTTACAAAGTAACTAAAAGTGCAATTTAATCTTGGGTCTTTGCTATCACTCCCTCATCCCTTAAAGTCGTTGCCTTTTTTGTGCTTGAATGATTCATAGGTTAGTGTTAAATGGCTTAAGAAACCTTCAAAAAATGTAAATAAAACAAAAAGACATCTGAAATGGTCATGTACATAGACTGCACTAAAATGGTTGAAAAAGTCATCAATGTATAAAGAAAAACTTTGTAAGACCTTCAGAAATCCTGGATAGCGGTTGCTCATGACCATTTTAATAACTACAAGAATGTTAAGCTCCTTCAAAGCAAAATCTAAAGAAATGAGAGGTGGCTTAAGACATTTGCATGGTACTGTTACTCCAGTCTGATTCATTCTCACTGCTAGAAAGAGTTTAATTGAGGTTGCTTCCAGTGTGCAGAAAGCAGAATACATGACATCCACTCACTCGCATGAATTCTATGGACAATTACCTTCTCTATTCTCAAATGAGCTCAATCCCACTTCATACTAGAAAGCTGGCAAAATAAAGACCTTTTAATATCCAAACCTTTTGAGTCTGCATTGACACACCAAAACTTGAGGAGGAAAATCAAAACCAAATTACTTAACAGCCCACCTAAAAGATGAGACAAAACCTCAAGTAACCCTTTTTATGACATTAGAAAAATACAGGGAATTACCAAAGTTATTTGGATTCATCACCTGGATATCCAAAAGAAAATTTTACCAAAAGATCAAACAGATGTTGAGATATTTTATGAGATGAATGAAATGCTGGCCAGATGGTTATGAGGCTTGATATACTTCTGGGTACGGTAGATGGCAATCGATCAAATCTTTTGAGATCTTTCCTTCTGGACCAACAGGATGGCCTGGCCATGCACTCAAAATTGCCATCTCTAGAGGTTTTTTAGCATTAAATCTTAGACAGTTGCATTTTTAGCTTGCATGTGCCATCAATTTCTTGTTATAAATAGCAGTTTGAAAGGTGTCTCCGCATCAGTCCTAGTCAGAAATGAACAGAAATAGCAATACGTATAAAACACCCCAAAGTCTTCTGCTGCAGACAGGTGTCACCATCAAAGTTAGCATTTAAGTGGGTTTAAGGTGCTCATACTTTTGAGACCGACTTAAGAAATGACTCAATACAAACAAGCATTCATAGCAGGAAAAGACATTCACTAATGGTCTTACCCAAGACTAAAATATGAATCATTATGTTGAATAATAAAGAAATTTAAAAAACAAATACTTGAAATTAAATTAAGTGTGTAGCTTCCCAAATAATTATATCACACATCTCTCTGATATAAAAATGAATCCGTATGGAAAATGCCTTTGTGTGCAATTGCATAAATAAATAATCTTAGACAGAGAAAATTGCCAGCTCATTACTCATGGTTTTATCCTTCATGGTTTATTTGACTAATCCACAACAGCGCTGCCAAATACTCTGTTAGTGTAGACATCTTTTGAGTTTCATAGCTTTCCTGCAAAATGTATTGAGTAGTTCTCATTATTACAGAACATTATAGCATTTCTGTTCTATATCCGTCATGGTCATTTAAGTTAGTGAGTATTGTTTTCTTACACAGCACTCTGTCTCTACTGCTTCAAAGAAAGCTAGAGGACACATATTTAATCTTATTTTCAACTTACTGTTCTCACATTCAACACATTAAGAGCTGTTGTTCATTTCACTTCTTCCTTGTTGTTTGGCTTTTTTTTGTTCTCCAAGGAGTCCAACAACTCTAGAGGACACTGTGCAGTTTGACTTTCCTCTGTAATTCAAGCTTGCCATCCAGTTGGGAGCTTGTCTTTTCTTGATGAAAAGCTCAGGTTGTGCCCGCCTCTTCTCCCATGGGCAGGCCTGAATGGAGAAGTGAATAGTGGTGCAGATGAGACGAAGAGGAGAAAAAAAGGTTAATTGGTTTTGTTGACCATCTGTCTATGAAGGATGAAGCAGGTTAAGATGGCACACTTCAGGTTGAATGTTAGGGAATAGGATTTATGCACATTGATTGGCAATGAGCAGTGTGAATATCTGTCCTGTTAATAGAGAAAGTTGATATCTAAGATTATTTATTCTTTTTTCTTTTGCACTGGCTGCATTTTTCCAGAGCAGTTCTTTGTATATGTCGACAAAGTACATTTCCAGCTTGCTCTCCTTTCATTTCTTTCTGTGTCCTAAACTCTTAACTAGGTGAATGAGCCATAGCTATCCAACTGAGAGAAGAGAAGATGAAACTGAGTGATGCATTCAACATCGGTGAGCTGATTCCCCTAGGGGTCTCTTCTACCTGTAAAACTCTGGGAATCTCTCTGTCTGCACGGTTGAGTCAAAAGTGGACATTTCTATCAAAAAAGTGTGCCCCTTTACAGAAACAGAAAACTTAATGCAAAGAATAAACTAGATACGATCATTATCTACTCTGTCTACCAGTATTATTCCATGGGGACAAGCAAGGCAAGCAGTGCTTGCCTAGTCCAATTCAAAAATAGACATAAATGAAAACATTCCAAAGAAAAGCAGTCTCTCTACTTTCATCTCACACAGCACTGACATAAAGCTGGGGGTTAGTGCAATATGCATGCACTAACCATGTTTTAATTTGATCAAGTCTGTGTTGTGTAACTGGTAAATTAGAACATGTTTTGGTTCACCAATGGCATACATGGGTAAGTAGGAGCATTAACAAGTCACTTCATGTTGATAAACTTTCTTTCTTTCTTAAGCGTTACCACAAGGTCACACATCTGACTCAATGAAAAAACAAAGGATGTGAATTACATACTTGTTGTAGGTCTAATGGATGACCTCATGGAATCTAGCTACTTATGATGGTCTTGATGGTTTAAGGTTGCATTGTGGCACCTTCTGTGCAGCTAAGAGTGTGACTTTCCTTGTCTAAAACATGCAAAACATTGACCCTCTAGGTCAGGCTGTTTGCCAAAAATGAAACCTTTGACCACTGGCTTTCTCTCCTGTCTTTAAATGATGTTCTCTTCCCCTTTTAGGTCAATGTGAAGTGAAGTAATGCTTTCAAGAGTGCTGGGCCATAACCTCTGTCCTGAAACAGGTGGTAGTGCATAAAATAAGCTTTGAAACACAGATTGTAGCACTATCAATGCTTTCAATACTTGGATATGCATGCATCTCACTGTAGTGCAACACAATATAATCAAAGTATATACAGTAATGGTTTGCATTATTATCATCATGTTTATGCCATGTCATCTTCCATTAGTAGACTGTCTCTTATTGACGCCTGTTTCTAATAAACGCCGGTTTGAAAACATGTCACAACAAATAGACGCGGTCTCCAATAGTAGCCAGGCGACCTTCGACCCGGAAGTCCCTCCGCGCTGTCTTCTTCTTCT
>VURO01008433.1:4655-20884 GCA_015108175.1 Pelvicachromis taeniatus
GTGAAGCTTTAAAGGGGGGATGAAGAAGCCCTGGGCAAAGATGATAATGAGAAAGTAGGCCAGTATTTATGCTGTACTGCAGATGTGTGAGATTCCTGGAATGGACCCATATGTATTTGAAAAGTCTCGTATTATGCAAACCTGTCCGGATCAGCAAACCATTGTTGGATTACGCACAAGTACTACTACAAAATTCTCTTTTAAACCACTAAAAAAAACTTTCTAAGGGTGCTCATAAAATGAATTCACTGCAGAGCTCATTTTATTTTTACCTTACTTTTAAGACTCATTTTACAGTAACCTACATTACTCAAACACACAGTAGTTTCAATCTGTCAGAAGCAATTTCTTAGAATTCAGCTTGTTACTTATTCGGGACACAGAAAGAGACAAAAATAGATAAAGCCCTTTGATTTGCTTTGATTCCAGATAAATCTGAAATGTCTGATCCTGACCCATGTCAACAAAAAGCGATGTTTAATCTTTTTTACTTCCGTGAGTTTTGCATCCCTGTCACAACTGTCAGGTGAGCTGACAAAGCGCAATGACACACAAATTGCAACTCTGTGCTGACAACCCAAATTCAAAGTCAGACATATGACACACAGCACTCTATTAATAGTATTTAAATACTTGCTGCTTGGGTAAAAAGCCTAGCTACTCATTTTTGAAGGCAGCGGTTTCCTTTAAACTACTCCCAGTTGTATCTGCTGCTTCTTTTTAATATATATTTTCACATTTGGTTTATGACATATTTTACTTTGTACCTAATGTCAATGAAATACTACAGAAAACAGCTTACTTTATAGTATCCTCCTCCCCCTTTTTTTCTCATTACCAATTCTATAAGTAATAAAAAATATAAAAGGAAATCTATTCCAGCTCATCTCAGGTCAAAGATTCAGTGGTATATCAAAATCTTAATATCTATATTAAATTACTCAATATTTGTGAATAAATGATAACTTGTCATGAACAGTGGGGGAAAATGCATTAGTTCACAAACACATTTATGAACTAATGCAAGATGTCCAAAAAAAAACTGCCAGTCTCTCATGTTAAGCTATTATGCACTGCAAAATAGGTCAGGACATGGATTAAAAATAAATTTCAGTATATGAGCTTCACCAGTACTGTAGCCATGTCATACTGTATATGAGGGGGGGGGGGGATCAAGTGGCTTAGCTATAAACCAGTGTCTACACACACCAAATCCCATAAACCAGCAAAACATTTTTAATTCAGTCAGTGTTTCAAATGTCAACTAATAAATGACATCAAAGCGTGTCTTTTGGAGCTGGACTTTATACAATTTGTCAGAATAAAATACATTTTATTGGCAATGAAAACAAAGTGAAACAAGATCAACAACAAACAATTAACCAACAATCCCCATTGTCACATTCTCACTGTAAATTAATAGGAATGATCCATGTGGGAAATCTGAGACTACTTCAACAACACATTCAACTGCACAAAGCAAATAATGCACAACAGGTAAAACGGGAACACCCAGCTTCTTATCCATGTTGGCCTCATACAGCAGGTCAGGTGACCTACTGTAAACACAGTGAAAACATCCCTGCTGCCACTCAATGATCCAGAAACTGTGCATGTAAATCCGTTTGTAGAAAATAAAACTTTATGCTCCCTAAAGATACATTTCTGAGCCTAACTGCATTATTTGAAGGACTTGAAGAAGAAACACAGCACAAAAAGAAGCAAGTTTCTTCAATCTGTTTAAGATGTTACCTTTGGGACCGACGCAGACGGGCTCCGCTGAAGAAATGTGGCATGTTAAAGTTGGACAGAACTGTCCACAAACTAGAATCCGACATCGTGTCCAAATCATGCCAAAGAGGAAGATGTAAAGGAGGCTTCTGAAGACTTGATACTGACCCACTGACCCAGCAGAACCGATGGCTATCAGAGATCAAGAGGTGGTGACCTCTGGAGCAGTCTTGACAAGTACTCTCCTTAGGTCCAAACTTCCTCTGCACAGGCACATCTGCAGGCAGCTGTGGCATAAACACACTAGCAGGGAGGACACGTTGTCCTCCTCTGTCCTCAAACAAAAAGTAATCCAGGGAGGATCCTGAACGGCACACAGTGTGTGATCCAGGTCAGGTGCCGACAGCCTTGACTGTTGCAGGGATATGACATCTAATACCAGCTGACTTTGTGTTTTCCCGTCTCACTGCGACTGCGTTCCGTATCCCAAACACTCACCGTGCTCCCTGTGCTCAACATGCTTCATATCATGTAACAGGCATCTACCACTTCACATCCTGTGAAGGGGGGTTGTGAGACAGAGGGGTAATGCATCATCAGCAGATGCTGCTGGGCATTTGCTACGTTCACTAACTGGCACCCCTCCAAAAGTCTGGTGGGTCAGTATTAAGCAGGACCTATTTGAAATAGAAATTTTGTACTTCTCAAAGGATTCTTCTGCTATTGCACAAATTTGTCCCTCCATAGACAGTCCTACCTCATTCATTTATTGGAGCTTCACCTTAACTACATCACCTTTGATCCATGACTCATTTTTTTTCTCTGTAAAAAGATAAGTAGCTAAACACAATGCATACTGGGAAATCAAACTTTACAATGTTACATTAATTTTTAAAAAATGCATTAAAAACAATGGCAAGCTTTACAAGTCTGACGTTTCAGGTGAGTAATAAAAAAAACCCAACAAACAACAAAAAAAAAAAAAATCACAGAGCTAAACTTGGGAATTCACATGCAAACAATTCGCTCTGTCGGTTCAATGATGAATGTAACTTCTGAGTGTGTGAGAGTTCAGGTCAGCTGATCACAGCAGCCTGAAAGGTGCAAAGCATGCAGGCAAATTCTCTGAAGAAGTAGCTGTCAGGTCAACAAATAAAACAATATCTCAAACAAGAGGAACCATTAAAAGCTTCTCCCAAAGTAGTTTTATTCAGTGATAATTCTACACAGGGAAGAGTTCAGCCCTGAAAACACGCTTTACAGCTCCAGAGCAACGATAAGAGTCCCGCGTCACATGCACAGTTTACAGTCAGTGTACTAAGGATGGCACTTTCACATTCCAACATAAAAACATTTGTATTGTCTCATCTGAGCTTCAAGTTGTAAAAAAAAAAAAAAAAAAAAAAGATAGAAACCGCTGTGAACCTCATGTGAGCACATGCACACAAAGACTAATGTACCCAAAAAGATTGATTAACAGTAACTTGCATTTTTTTAATAAAGTGTCCGTTTATGCTGATAGAGTTGACACTTGCATCTCTCAAATCTCTCAAAATTTGTGCCAGTTTAAATAAAATAAATGGACTCTATAAAAATGACTTTGTGTCAGCAGTTGATTCAGTCAGGAAGACATCCCAGTCTCAATAATCAAATTTGACACCAAGACCACAAAAACTAACAACCTTTCTTGTAAATATTGTTTCACTTTAGTTTGTTTCACATTGTAGGAGTTATTTATTTCAGTTATGTAAAGCATTTTTACACCTAGATTTCTAACTATAAAAATCTTGCTACAGCCAGTGACATAGATAGTATATCATTGTTCAACCAGGACAACAAAGCAGTTCAAAGACAGGCTGCAATCTTCACTGAGGAAGTTCCAGGTCAGACCTGAAGACCATCAGGAAGCAATGAGCAATGAGTCTAATAACTTGCCAAGTATGCTGCCTGGAAGGGATTCAAATGCTAAGGAAGAAAGATGGAAGATAAAACCAACAAAGACTGGCACCTAGCCACTGCTACTTTGCATGCACAATCTTTGGTGACTGTGTCATCATCAGAAATCCTTTTTGTAAGTGTAAAACCTGAGTTTGTGTGTATATTGTGTCAGAGTGGCTCAGTCCTTCTCCCTACAGGCCAGCGTGACAGCCTTCACTCTAATTATGGCCCTGCTCTGTTTCTGTGTTCCACATTAGAAATGGCAGTTCAGATGGTTCAAAGTCAAACTTGCATAGAGCAGCATGAATAGGGAGGTCACTGCTTGTGCTGACATCACAAGTAGAAAAATCAGGGTTGGTGTGCCTCTTTTTCTAGTATCTCTTTTGTTCTAATTTCCAGGGCCATGTATTTATAATTATTATTTCACTCTTTCTAGAGTAGCAGTGAACTATTGAATTTAACACTGATATGGAAGCTCTTTTTCATATGAAAGTCATTTTAGAATTCTTTTGATTGGCTGTCCCTTGTAAACGCAACATTTGAACAGCAGGTAAAAGAAGCGCTCACTGTAAGATCACTATATTTGGCATGCCACCATCGCTGAGAACATTCAAAGTCAAGACTAAGAATAAGCCAGTCTGAGACTGAGGACTTAGAGCAGTCAAAACATTTTTGACTCATACAAATTGTCTGTATGTTGACCTCTATTAAATGACCATATTCGCACTAGTAATGGTAAATTACTGCATATGGTAACTTTAAACCAAAAAGAAAAACTTTTTCAGAAAATGTTATTAAATGCAGGTGCATGTGGGTTAAAAGTTAACAGAAATATCTCTGATTTTAATACATTATACCATACAGTCTAAATCTTCATATCTCTTAAAGAGCAAATACTCTCTTTCCAACCATGGTGTCAATATCTTTTAAGGCTGGATTCACCATCTTTAGCACTGCGTGAAAAGCCCTAGTGCCCTCAAGGATTTGAGGCCAGTGTTGACGCAGCAGTGTTGCTGACTCAGTGCTCTGGCAAACAATTCTAAGTTGTCAAGGAAAGAAGTTGAACATCGCTCAACTAATACTGAAACTAATATTCAAAGACAGATTTTGCAACTCTTGCCAGATAATATCACAAATTTAAAAGCTGCTGAGCAGCCTCTTACCTCTTGTCTCCTATAAAATGTCAGTAAATGAAAGCTTTAATTCATCAATGGTACCTTTAATCACATTTTAATCAGCACTAAGACCGGTCACCACTGTTCATCTGAATATGAAATGGCAAAAAAATTAAAACAAAAAAAACAAAACAGTTGATATATATTTAAAGATGCAAGCACTGAACAAAAAAAAGAAATCATAAAAAAATAATGAAATCAAAAAACTATAATAAGCAAGTGACCTTAAAATCTTTTTGTCATACATACATTATGAAGGTGCAATGTGTTTGCTATGTAATGGTCCTGTAAGATCACCACAAGATTCCTGATTTGGCTTCTTAACTGTGACTATGTCCACTGGCACATGAATAAAATCTGAAAATGTCAATAAATATATATAAAAATAAAACCTTTTTACATTCTTGTATGGAGCTGACTCACTTAAATGCCTGCTCCACTTGACTCTCTATGAAAGCTGAGCAGGAACAAGAGGAGACCAGAGGTGAAATGGGTGGGTGTTTTCATGCTATTCATTGATACAGAAAATTCTCAGAATTGAGCATTTTGAATGAGCTGGAGAAAAATCCATTCCAAGTTTCATTCCACCCATTTTTCTTGGCACATGTGCTTTAGATTCAGGCTGAATAAACCTGACAGAAGACCGTGACACTCTTTATATCAGTAAAACATATATGTTTAATGAACTGAGACTGGAGACTCAACGTGAGCCCGTGGTGAAAGAATATGCTGCAGATTGTTTGTCAAACCTTAATCTAAGAAGCAAAAAACCTACTTCACTAAAACCTATGGCACTAAATTTCACAAAACTGTAGGGGAATCACTTTCAGGACAAAAAGGACACAAAGATCTCATCTAGCACTTTCATGCCATGTGTGCCTGATCAGCTCACCAGTAATTATACAAACATTACCTCACCAGCAAGATGGCTTCAACCTGAGTCTCTCATTTCAAAGTAATGCACACATAGCTGGCCCATGAACAATCGCAGTTTTAAAGCATCTGGCTAGGTATGTGAAGAACGGAGAGAGGACAGAGTGATACGCATCAGTTAAAATCTAATTATAAACTATTTGAGATCTAACCAATAAGCCCTGATGTTGAACCATTACCAGCTTTTACTGTTTTGAATACTTTTCCATTCTAAATGAAAGAAGCCTGGGATTCACACAGATTGAGACCATAATTAACTTTGATGTATTGCAAATGCCACAAATCCTACTTAGCACATGAAAGAGAAGCCTAAACCTCAGAACAGAGAGGGACAAGATGGGGGAAGGGGTGACATTATCAACATTATATAAGTATCATGTCCTCCTCTTTCGAAGTCATTTCAATGGCAGATGATTTTGTTGTCACGCTTTAGCCATATGACATATGAAGACAAGGTAACATGCACCAACACGCCCTTCAAAACAAAACATCCATGGTTGAAGAACTCTTGCTTACCTCCAGAAATGAAAAGCGTGCAGTGGGCTGCACGGACTGCAAGGGCTAGTGGGAGTAGGGCTCAAGCTTCTGGGAGTGAGGCTGTAAGTTAAATGGACTCTAGTGAATAGTTGTTTTTTATCACGCTCTCTCACACTCACGCACACAAAAGCCCCACAACTCAGACACATGCCCAGATGAAAACAGCAGTATCATGAAGAGTAAATGATCCCTGTCAGATGAACTTAAGTTGTGTTTGAACAGTAGGTCTCCGAGGCATTTGTCTAGTTCGCCAGTTCTTGTTTGACATTGGGGGTGTCTGACCTTGTCGACTATTCAGACTAAAACAAAACCTGTCAATCAAGTGCGTTTGCTAAAATGCTCATAAAAGCAGTTACAGATTAACCGGTCTTAACTGATTTTAGAGACGGTCAATTCCCTGTTGGTCGGACCATACAGAATGACTCATGTACCAAGTCATTTTTCAACATAACCGCCTGCACTGCAAAATATTTGGTCCTGTAAAGGTGAGGATGTTTTACGACAGACTCTTCTGATGACTGGTCCAACCAGAACAATGAAAATGGTTTTTACAGTGACGTTTCCATATTAAGCTTAAAACCACCAATGATTTCATCATAACCATTAAGACTTCAATCATGTTGCCCAAGAACCATGACATGTGAACTTGTAGAAACTTTGAATCAGTAACACATGTATTTAGTTAGTTCCCAGATATGTGCCTTTTCCACAATATAGTTTGCATCTGATATCCTTGCGTTGGTGTTGTGCCTGCATTATCATAATAATGTTGGTACCGGCATCAAAACGCAACTGACCAATCATGTTGTAATAGCTTTGCAATGTAGGGAAAAAGGAAACAAGTCTACATGACTTATTTTGGCTTGCTAGTGGGTTTTTTTGTTTTTTTGTTTGTTTTTAAAATAGCACTAGTAAAAAAATCTTGGCTAATGCTAATGTCATTGGTCAGCTGTAATATTGATTCTAGACCAGCATTATGTTAGAGAAACACCACCAAGACAGGGATATCAGATTGTGCAGTAACCACCCAGCTGCAGTCAAGTAAAAGTAAGGCACCAAGTCTGTCATCCCACAGTCTCAATGTACTCAAACTCAACTGTCCTAGATTGCTGCTTGCAACAGTAGATCTTGTTTTGGTCTGAAGATCTGCATCAGGCTCTAACAAGCACCTGCACCAAGACGAGAATTGGGCCTGCTACACCCAACGAGCAGAACAGCGACTATTTCTTTTTTTTAAATCAGCTGCAGTCAAAACAGTGGAGTTGCATTGAACAAGGAACTTGCTAAATACTCAATGTCTGCCTCTCTAGCATTGGTGACTACTTATATCAGGTATTATTTATTTTTAAAAAGCACTTCCTTTCATGCACTCCAGTCTACCTTCCATTACAATTACAGTTTACATCTTTGGGAAACACTAGAGAGGAAATTCAGTTTAACACTTTTGTTGGGATTAACTGCCAATGTGAAAAATCTGGTATATCACCAACGTTATTCAGAACCACAATTTGGTGTGCCCCAACATCACAAGGGTATTACAGAAAATATAATCAGTGGGCAACATTTGCTTGGAGATTTTTAAAATATGAGACAACATATTATACAATTATTATCTGCAAAATTCCATCCTAAACATTTTAGAAAAGTCTAGCTCGATGGATAACACTGTAAAATTTAGGCTTAAATGCAGATTTTAAATCCTCAAATGGAGGGAACCATAACAAATGCCTTGTTGACCTAAATAAAAAGTCTATGAAATCAAACCAGTGACAGGAGCTGTGATAAAAGCAGAAACTGACATGTAAACCACACAGCCTTCAACACTTCACTGCTTTTCACCTTATAGAACACATCCTACAAACATCGTTTCAACACTCTTGATAGGTGTTGCTCTGTGTATGCTTTCTACGTGTGCACTGTTTGCTTGTGTCACACCAGCAAATAAAACATATTGTGCAGTTGCGGCACTCCTTTTGCGTGGCACGTTACAGTATCTGTCTGTGCATCACATGTCCGTGCATGATAACATAAATCTGTAACACGTACATAAACACAGACACGCGAGCACAAGCAAGCTGCTGTTACCTAGCTGTTAAAGATCTGGCTTTAGACTTCCTGCTGCAGATGCTGCTGCTGCAGCTGCTAATGCTAACACAGCAAACAGCATAAAGCAACAGTAAAAAGACAGCAACAAATAAGACACAGAGATGGATCAAGCTACACACTTCAGAGGAGCTGTCTCCTGGGTAGGATAACGGAGGAAAATACTCACTCTAGCGTCAGCCCTGGAATTCTCAGCCTCTCCCGCTGGGCTTTCATGGCTGAACTGTGCTCGTTTGCTCTATTGTGGTCATGATATGCATTCACACTGCCTGTCTGCTACCCCCCCGCTGCACTGACAAAGAGCCAAACCCAGCCACCACAGGACGATGAGACGGATTGGTTTTCTCTCCCCCGTATATGAAGAAAAAAAAAAAGAAAAAAGGAGGGGATTTAAAAAAATAAATAAAAAAACAGGGGGGCTTAGGGGTGGGATATGGCTCTTGTTTTGGTCTTTCCACGTTCCACCTTGAAGCTGTCAAATGAGATCCTCAGTTGCCTGCGGAGGGCATGGAGGCAGTACAATGCCCCTTCTCCCCTCCCCTAATACACGCCCCCTGCTCCTTCAAACACATGCACATTTGTGCCCCCCCACCACCACCACAACCCTTTCACAAGCTGGTGACTTGCTACGGAGCAGAAATTAATCTTGGACGTGCAGTCACCTTGACAGATGCTAAATGTGAGGCTGCTCTGTGCGATGTCAACACAAGCACAGGGATGATGTCATCTTCGCAAGAGAAACAAAATGCATCACTAACTGCCAGTCTGCATCCGTCAATGTAGAGGAAGAAGGACTGTATACATCAATCTCACAGGAATGACTGCAAAGGCGTTTTGGGTGTTTTTTGTTGTTGTTTTTTTTAAAAAGAGGCATGCAGCTGAGAAAACAGAAACGATTTAAGTGCTTGCGCTTAAATTAGGAAGCCATAAACTGAAACAAAAAAATGCAGTAGGATGACGCACCCAGAGTGTCCTGCAGCAATTTAAAGCACCCTGAAAATTATTATTCATCATCAGCAAAATTATTCGTACTGCCAGACCATCAAGATCCCAAGAAGTTGAAATGAGTCAATGACTCAATGCCAGGAAATAATCTGTGAATGAGTTGCTGAGTTACAAAAGATTGAGGTTATTAGGTATAATTTGACATCACTCTGTAAAAGAAACACACTTCCAAAATATGTGTTTGCAATGAGTCAGCTACAGGAACTGAAAAAGATACCTGCTGTATGATGGTGCTTCGGTGTAACCTGGATTTGGGTGGAGAAATATAGAGGGCAGAAAGTAGACCTCACTCATTCATTCAGTACACTAATGAATTTTTCATTATTATGAACATGTCTGAGGAGCAAAGAGCCACTGCAGATGACACCAAACTTTGCATTACCTGCAGACATAGCAAGCAAGAAGTGGCACATAAGGTGGTGTAGAGTATAAAAGGTCAAATGTACGGCTATTTATGTCAAGTATTTTTATTTATTTTTTTATTTTTAAAATGATCAGTTTCCCAATTGCACTGTGCATTCACAAGTGAGAAAATGTTTTAGTTTTTTTTTTTAGTAAAAAGAAAATAAATAGAATTTAGAATGTAAATTTCCCAAAGCGCTTCATTCCTACTTCAAGTCCAGATGTGCAGAGGCAAGACATAAGCCAGGTTTAAATTTAAATTAACTTTTTTCACAATACTTTAAACGCGAGGGTAAAACCGCTCCTATTTTAAAGAACAGTGTGGCCAAAGATTGTGCACTGTTAATATGAATTATCACATTGGCTTTCTTGGCCAGCTTTTAAACTAACTTCCCACAACAACTATACAACACTTTCAGATGTGGTGGGCAACATATTCTAGATGCTACATCCAATAAATTTATACTTCCTAAATTCATTAAACTAGAAGTTACAGTATGTTTAAACAAGCACAGCAGGTACATCAGGAATGCAATTACAGAGATTAAGTAGAACCATATAGACAGTCCAGTCTAAGTTAAAGTGAGATTTTACTCCATTCTTCCAATTTTTTTTTCAGTGGTGGCTGAAATATGTGGCTTTTGGTAAAGGAAAGTGACTCAATATGTGTGTGTGTTTTTTTTTTTTTTTTATATATATATAAATGTAATGCATGACTGTTACTGTACCAAGGACAAGGAAAACAAACTCCCTCACAGTGTACAGAGACGCTTCAAGTATTCAGTTGGAAATCATTTGAAAGTTAGTTCTACATTTATGCAAATATAGACCTCAAAGTAGAACATCTAACCATCTATGAATACATTCCTCTTACCTTTCTCTCAGTATATGAATAGAAATATGGAAAACTTATTTTAAAAGATTGAATTCAACAGCTTGCTTAAAGTTGCTCAGTGTTGGAACTTGATTCCTGGGATTGTCATCTAAATGAGGTCACATTCAAAAAAAGACTTGTTAGAGAAGAGACATAGGTTACGTAATGATATAAACAATAACACTAAGAATTTCCTGAAATCCAGTGACCAGTTTCTGTACATTTTGGAGCACAAATTATATAAAATTGTTTGGGACTACATTGATTAAGCCAATGTTTTATTTATCAGTAACCTTTAAAAAGCTGACATGTGGATATATTTTTCTTCTTTTTACATTTTTTCAACATTAACATGTTTTTGCAGTAACCTTTGAGCTAAAACCTGACTTTTCAAAGGATTCCCTGTTTGGCTTGTTCAGCTTCCCTTGGGTACTTATTATTGAATTATGTTACTACAAGAATGCTGAGTAAGAACTGAAGCACAGCATCTGGGTGCTTTCATCAAATGTGCAGTGCAACAAGCTATAAACAATACTGTGTTTCCACACTGTAAAACTGACCTATATGGTCATTGTGTGTTAAAGAAAGTTAATAGTGTGTAAAAGAATAACAGTTATTCTTGATCAAATGTGCCACCAAAATAACATTTTATATTTTGTTGATAGACTACAGACTAAATGATAGTAGGCTAATGTAAGGCTAGCCACTGCAAAGACTTTAGCATATGGCCTTTACAATGGCAATTACAGATGCCTCAAGCAAAATGCGCCATGTATGTCAGGATAACATAAGGAGGATAATGCTTGGATGTTGAACTGAAACTCAGTAACCTTGAATTCCTCAAATGAATCTTTTAAGTGTTTTGTTAAATTGGAGGCATTTCCATCTTTGATCTGAAAACCACAGAGGCATTGTTTGCATATTGAGTTTTGCAAATCAGTTTTCTCTACTAGAACACACAGTAATTCCACACCCAACGTATCCAAGTTATCACAGCAGCTGAACTATAAGTCACAAATAATTTTTAATGTGCTTGTATGCCTCTTTCTTCTGTAGGCATAGACTAGAAGACTAGAACACACTAATCATTATATGCTATGCCATTCATTTTCAATAGAACTGCAGCCTTGGTACATACTATAGTACCTATTGTACATAAAAAAACAAATAATTTCACATTTACTTAAATAAAAAAAAAAAAAGACTTCTTAAAGTTAATGTTTTAAGCATAGGCTGTTTTCCATATGCTGCATGTTGAACAGTCCGGTATGTAGACACATATCATTATGGCACTAGTGTTTAGTTAAAACGTTTTTTTTTTAAAAAACAAACAAACAAACAAAAAAAAACCCACCTGCTTACTTAAATCTGTCTTTAGTAAAAAGCACAAATGTGTTAGGCCCATGTTATATAACTCAGAATTATCACTAGAAATTACTGTGCAAATAAAAATTCATCTAAAAATCATAACAACTCTGAAACTTTGCTATTTTTCAAGTTAAGGAATTTAACTACACCCAATTTTTCAGATACGCTGCCTTCCTTTGCTTTCTGGAAGTAAATATATTTCTGTTTTGGACTGTTGGCCTGTACAGACAAGCAATGACAAAGGAAACCATTTATGGTTTTAAGAGATAATTACTAATCTTTTTTTTATGGTCTATAACATTTTGTAGACTAGCTAATTAAAATATTGCAATAGATGTAAGCTAGGACTCAAACATCTCAGTAAACACTAGCAATGGCTTCATCTCCTGTGACTGACTTAATGAAGCATGGTTGAGCATCTGTTAAACTAAATGTAATAGAATCTACAGTCAACAGATCCACTTAATATCCTGTTGCATGGCAAAGCAGCTCATGATGCTAGACAGAATGACAGGTTTAGTACCCTTGAGGTCAAACTGCAAAAGGCTATGATTTAGGCAGGTGATGGGAAACAGGATCTAACACCATGGTCAGGAAATCCTGTGAATCCATGTTGGTCTGCATACATAAAATTGATTTTCAATTAGTTTCAGAACCCAGCAAAAGACTTCCAACTATTAAGGTCAGTCTATTAATAGGTTAAACTGATATCTCTTGTAGAATGACTCATACTGAAAACAAGTCTAGATATGGCTGTCTGAAGAGGTCATCACTGAGAGATCCATCACTGCCATGGAAAAAAATAAACACAAATACCCTCAGTAATGAAAAGGAAATGTGGATATTGCTAATTAAAAGGCATTAGCCAGCATGTTAATGACATCAAATGTTCAGTAGATGGCTCTCTGTCACAAGAAAACCTCAGAGACTTCAGAGATTTAATCAACACTGAGCCAGCACTAAGGAACCACTTTGAATTCAGTGCACTTTTCCTTACACTGATTAGAAGATGTAGCTAGAGCATCTGGTAGTCTTTTTAAACCTTTTTCCACCCAGCATATTCTTTAATCGGCTCGTACATGTCATATCAACATGTGACCCAAACACACATATCAAGCACCAACTATGAGAATATACTAATGACAACTGATATTCTCTTCTTATTTTACAAGATGACAAATTAGTACAACCATGCTTTGGCTTAGTAAATAAGTGTAAGCTTATGCATCTGAAGCCCCCATATCAAGTTTGTCATATCTAAACAGTATTACTATAGTAACCAAGGTCACTAGAGGCTCTAGCTCTCTAAATATACAACAGTGCAGTTGGTGATCTCACAGCAGCATGTTAGTAATGGGTCACCTCCATTACAGTACCTGCCCTCTCTGGTGAGGTGACAGTGAGAGCAGCAAGGTGTCATAACTCTCTCACCACCAGGAAATAAATCAAACTAAAGCAGAATCGATGTTGAGGAAGTCTTTTATGGCTTCCCATGGCTTAGAGCTGCATCTCATCTGCCCATGGAGCACATTCAATACGCTTGTGAACACAAATGTAAACAGCCAGCCTGAGGAGGATAGTTTGAATCAGTGCACGTGTCTGTTCTTTTCTGATGACAACACAGACCATTATAAAAATAGAGGTCAATTATTTCACCATGCAAAATGATAGGCCCTCCATTTTCCACATTTCCACAAATGACAGTGTGGAAGGGAAAAAAGGCAAGTACTCCATTCCAGCAAAACAAATCAAGAGCTGTCATATATACGCTGACATGTCAAGATGATTACTGTCCCAGAACATGTACATGTATAATATGGTTAATTTATATGCCAAGAGTTAAACAGGATCAATTCTTCTCCAGCTATAAAAGGATTTTCCACTTATCCACTTATTTACATCATGTTAAGAGCGAGAGACTCTAGAAAGTATATAATCAAGCGCCTTCAATATGTAAAACCTCTTTAAAGGTAAGAACTCCAATAGGTATTAGCTAAACGGGTTACATAACAGCTATTTTAGGCAAACAACACAAAATACAACGAGCCCAAATGGGGCTAATACTTTATTAACTAGCACACAACAACTGGAAAAGAATAAAAATGATCTACATTGTAAAACTGCACTGAACTCACACCTTTGTCCAACAGTTTACTACATTGTTGAGAATCAGACATTCCCAGGTAATTCAGAATTTTATCCTCAAGTTACAAAGCACTCAAAACACCACTTTGCTATTTCATGTACTGTAAACATGAAATGCAATATTATGTAGTACAGGTAGAGAGTTTAGGAAATTTCATAATAATATTAAAGTACATTTTTAGATGAAAGATAAAATGTCTAAAATGTCAGACAGGCTGAAAACCGTAAATACTGTTCAGTTTTATGTTCAGTGTACATGACTACAGTAGCATGAGTATTCTTTACAACTTCATTTAAACTTTCATGTAAATACAGTATTTCCTTTCATTTGAAAAAAATCTATTGAATAGATAGCTTCTAAGAGTTTCTTGTTGCTCATAAGAATAGAATAACATGCCTGACTATTTTTCTGATACAGTGGGACATCAATAAAAGAGGTAGTTACTTTATATCTCTTTAACATTTATGATGGTACTTACAAACTGCCTCTTCTGGGAAGACTCAGCTCCTTCTGTAAATGAAAACAAGAGTTATAAGCACCAAAATTAAAACAATGTACTATATGGCATGTTTGGCATTCATTGTGTTTCAACTACTCATTGTCATTCATTATAGTTATTACCAACAAAGAAGAAAGCATTATTGAAAGGTTACTTTGGCTTATTTATGCAGAACTACCATTTATTTGTAGAAGCTATGATGTCGTATATGTGTATATTTATTTCCTGAAAATGACAAATGCAAAGCAAACCTTGAAAAACAGCATTGAATTACAAGGACCATATTTAACATAATATTAATGTTTAAAAATTAACAAAAGGAGGTGATGATTAAGGCAGCAACTGAGGTTCCATCATAAACTTTAATCTCTTCTGTTTTTCAGCTGCTCCAGCAGGTTAACACCTTCAAAAACAGCCAACATATGGATGGGGAACACGGAGCCAGTGTGAAGCTGTTATATCTATTCCCAGAGAACTGGAATAATCTGCATCTGGATTTCAAACTGTTCACTTTAATCACATAACAGCTGTAATAAAAATGATTTAAATTGAATTTTCGTTACTTGGAGATTGTTTACATTTAGTATAGATTAAGGAAACATGATAACTCAGTCAGGTAAACACAAGTATAAAAATAAATGTCACAGCCTCATGCTGTGAATGCAACTTGATGTCTGCCTAACTTCTTCTACACGTTGGTTTTAACACTTTATATACACTGCTCACAAAAATTAAAGGAACACTTCAAAGAAACACATTAGATACATCAGATCTCAATGTGAAGTTGGATATCTGTACAAATAACAGGGCAATGTCTTAGGATCAAAAGGATGCCAAGTCTTTTAATGGAAATAAATGTTTTCTGCCTACAGAGGGCTCAATTGTGTAGACACCCTAAAATCAGAGTGAAATGAAGTCCATTTGTTCAAAAACTTAATTTCTGCTACTCAAAATGCTTTTCAGTATCTTGTGTGGCCCCCACGAGCTTGTATGCATGCTTGACAACGTCAACGACGTTGCAGGCAGCATATCGTTCTCCTTGTCTTCTCCAGACTCTTTCACGTCTATCACAGCTGCTCAGGGTGAACCTGCTCTCGTCTGTAAAAAGTACAGGGCGCCAGTGGCGGACTTGCCAATTCTGGTGTTCTTGAGCAAATGCCAGTCGAGCTCCACGGTGCTGGGCAGTGAGCACAGGGCCCACTACAGGACGTCGGGCCAGCTTCATGAAGTCTGTTCCTGATTGTTTGGGTAGAGACATTCACACCAGTGGCCCTCTGGAGGTCATTCTGTAGGGCACGAGCAGTGCTCAGCCTGTTCCGCCTTGTACAAAGGAGCAATCCTCCTGATTGTGCTGGGAGACACATTAAACCTTCTTGCTGCAGCACGTGTGGATGTGCCATCCTGGAGAAGTTGGACAACCTGTGCAACTTCTGTAGGGTTAAGGAATCGCCTCATACTGCCAGTAGGGATAATTACTCAAGCCAAAACTAGCATGAGTGGAAAATCAGCCAAAAAAGA
>VURO01008435.1:4498-16483 GCA_015108175.1 Pelvicachromis taeniatus
AAGAAAAATGTAAAAAAAACAAACAAAAAAAACGTTTATCTTCTTCTCCTCTTTCAAAACCATCTGTTTTTCTTTATGGTCGAGGTATTTTTTTAATGGCTTCAGCTGCATGTTGTCCTGCTATTATGAAACATATTTGTATTTTTAACAAAAGCAAAAAGCGAGCCAGAGGTCTTGTATTTGAAACAAAACACAGAGACCATAGAGGATGACACATTGATGGGGACAGATGTCTGCTTCAGTGTCATTTACAGATTAAAAAGAGTTTAGCTATAGATGTGGCAGAAACACGAGCTTGCTCACATGCACACATGATAATGCCATCTGTAGGCATCAAATTGCTCCTATTAAACTTGACAGGGACCGTGGGGCCATCTTAAAATACTGCCAGCCGTATCCGAGTTTTGGGTCGCATGAGCCTGGCAGGCTGAAGAACCGATTTTGACATTCTGAGAAGGCCGAGGCTTTACAGACTCACTACTGGCACCAGCTGACTATTACACTTCAATTAGATGATCAAAGATATAGTCCATCCCCTGTTTTATGTTTTCCCTACACTAATGGGAAACATCTAAAAGGACTACAGCACTGATTCAGCATTACAGGGGTATAACAATCTTATTGAAGATCTTATTGTTCCATGTGTTCTCTTTTTCCCAAGTAAAACATCTTGCACTTTAAATATATGGACTGTTTTTTACTTAACCCTTTCACACATAGTGGTCACTACAGTGGACAGCTATTCAAAGGCTGTTTTCTTGTATTTGTGTCAGTGTTGATGGTATACTTGCACATAAACCACTACATTGGACACTGATGTGTCACTCCATACCCAATTCATAAGTCAAAACGTATGTTGTCCACCTAAGTGGAGATGTAAAAAAAACTCTTTAAAAAGTACATGTTTAAAAAAATGAAAGATGAATAAACATACTTAAGAAAAAAATCCTGAGGTTGTCATAATTCATGCATGAAAAGATTAAACTGAATTTATATATGAACATTTAATGTACACTAACCTTAGGCTGTTTTCACACCTAGAGTTTATTTACTCTGGTTCAAATAGGTTGATGAGCTTGTTAACTTGTATCTTTTTCCCCTGAATCGGTTTCCACATGAACCAAAACGAGTCCCTACCAATCATGTGAAAGCATTCAGTCTGCTTATTGGCCACCTAAAGCTGCAGCGAACACGTGGTACTTGTGTTGCATCAAGATTAGCTCAAGGTTGAACCGCTATGGAGTTTGTTTGGAACCGAAGACGACCTCCTCCAAAGTGTATTGGTTGTTTTGGTCCACACATGAGTGTGATTATTATGGTCACATCAAAGGGTAAAAAACAATAACACATGTTTGCACTTGTTTGTTTACTCGGGTCCGAATCAGTTGATGAGCTCATGAAGTTGTACCTTTTCCCTGCAAATTGGTTTCTTTTCACACAGAGAAAAATCAAAGTGATCTCTAAGCAAACCAAAATGTGTCAATCTGAACTACATGAGAAAGTTCAGTCCACTCGCTGGCCAGATGTATCTGGGGCGGGAACAACAAAAGTACAATTAATACACCAAGAAGGTGTTCTAGACTATTGGAGAACATCCACTGATTTCACAGCTAGTTGCTAGCCCATAATGACCTTTGCACATCTACGGTAGCCCTGCCACATCCCGTAATTCAAAGCATACGTGGCTATGGGAAGGCGTTCAGCACAAACCTGCAGCTTACACCAGGTAGTTGGCTCAGATTTAGGTCTGTTTGCAATAAATGAACTGCACTGGAGATTGTTTCAAACTGGACCAAGACCACCTCCTCCACATCTGCACAGATGTTCACATCTGCACAAACTGACCTCACTAAGGGGAAAACTTGTATTGTATTGAATTGTGAATTCAATTTAAATAGAGTAAGGTGTTTAAAATCTGTAAATGTTTACTTGCTTACACTAAGTTGTCTAAACCTTTAACCTACGTACTTGATTACCTATTTTCCCCCTCAATAATGAATCATTTTGCAAAGATCTAATAATTTGAAAAGTTGAAATAACAATTTAGTAATGTCATGATAGCCGTTTTAATTGTGCTGCATTTGTGATGTGGATTCATGTTTTCATAAATATTTCCCGATTCCATTTTTTTTTTTATATATATCTCAGGTAACTAAGGTGTGTGGTTGCACTTAACTGAAACAGAAGTCATGTAATTTGTTAGAGTGTATTAAGTTATTTAATATGAGTAATCCATTGAGTCATAACTATAAACATAAAGTAAACCCAGCTTTTGTAACTCGCTCCTACAAGCTTGCCTAATTTTTCTGAATTAATGAAACTTTATTAATTTAATGTATCCAGTATCCATGTAACCAATAATTCAACTTGAACTGCTGGCTGTCACGCTGAGATTTGTATTTGTCAACATAAACAGTCAAACATGTATGAAGTATTGCGCCAATCCTGCAAACAGACTTTGATGTGATTAACTTGGATGCGATTTGCTTAACTTTTCAGGATAAATCTGCACAGCAGTTAAACTGTAGTTATAGTTCAAGCCATCTGGATCTCACTGAGGATTGACTTCAGCCTACAGCTCAGACTTACAAAGCCACCTAGTAAAAGCCCCATCAATTTAACAAAGTCCTCTGAAAGCCAGTGAACAGCTGTACGACCTCTGTGGCACAGCTGACTATTGGTCATATGGGAGGAAAAAAAAATCATCTTAAAACTGCAACAGATGATACAGCAGTCACTCTACGTTATCCATGGAGATCTCACTGGGATGTGCTGGGAGGGGGGGGCTTTAAGATCAAGGATTATCAGCAGGATGTACCAGCAGGGTTCACTATATCCATTTACATTAAGACTAAATGCTGATGAGGTGTATACGGTTCTCGTTTCTGACCCAAAACATGCTAAAAACCCATCATTTCTGGGTTTCATTTAGTTAAAGAAGGTAGAATTAAATTCTAGGTAAACCATCAATGACAACCCAAATGTCTAAATTGAGGAAAAGAGCTTGTGTGAAGGCAACACTATACAAGGGATGCAAAATGGAAACCCTCCTATATAATTAGTAGTTGTAGGGCCCCTGTTGAGCTAGCCTGTCGACCTAAAGTGGCCACAGCAAAGGCAAATGAGGGGTCAGGTCCAGTAAAGGGTATATTTAGTCTGCCGATGGCAAGCTTTTTAAAAACAACACGCCCTTTCCCTAAGTCACATGGCTCTGGAAAAACTTCCCTATAAACATACAGGCAAGTGAAGTAAGCTAACTAGAGGAACAAGGATTACTGTGTGGTGTTCCCTGTCCAAGTACTGAATGTGCCTCTGTAGTCTAACATGAAAACATAATCACCAGGCTGGCTCCTTTTCTTTTAATTAAAAGGAGAGGAAAAAAGTGGGGGAGTTTTACTATTGACATCTGTACTGGCGATCACCAAGAGAATATATTATAAATCTGAAATTTGCTCTTTTTTTTGTCATTTTTTTTACACGTGTTCACAGGTTTTTGTTGTCGTTTTCTTTTAAAATACAGCAATGCAAGCATTGGTAATATTATGATATTAGAGGTACACGGTGCAAAATGCCAAACCATCGAAAATCCATGTCATTTTTTAAGTGCTGCCACTCTTTCTGAGGTAAATAGCTTCACCACTCTCAGGAAAATCATAAACCTTTCACTTGATGTACTTTCCATGAGGCTGCTGTGTTGCCAGCGAGACCCTGGGGCACATGCGAGACTATTTTGGGAAGTCCGGCTGAAGGTCCCAAACTGGTGGATGGTAGTTGCATTGGTGGTAGTTTAAAAAAAAAAAAAACTTTTTTAAAAAGAAAAGGGCAGGTGACTTCTCCACCCAGAGTGGGATACATCTCTGCAGCTGGATTTTAAACCAACTGATGTTAGCCAACATTTATTGACTTTTTCTGTTAAGTGGTTAAAGAATACCGTAAGATAAACCCAAAACAAACAATCTTCCAAATTGCAGTTTCCCACCAGTCAAGGATCATTCAAAAGGAGCTGTAAACATCACTCAGACCTTGCTATATTTTCTCCGATCCCTTCCGCCTTTAAAGAGGACCCCTTTCTCTTCTGCCTCTCTCTCAAAGCACTCTTCAGCAGGCACCAATTTCACGGTGGTAATTTTGGCCCGGCAGAGACAAAAACCTCCTTTGGAGTGCTGTGTGAAAACTCATCCCATCGCCCACAGGATGCCACAACACTAACAGTGTGTCCTCCTGAACTTGGCAAACCAGTACATAAAACACTAATTTCACCGTTTCCTTTGCAGCATTCAGAGAGGGATAAACACAGAGCCAAGAGTAAAACTTTAAACTCCTCTCACACCGATTTCTCGTGATCTGGCCTGCAGAATTAGGTCAAGTCTTCACTTCTCACAAGCGGCACATACACAGTTTACAGTGAGTGTAGCAGATTAAAAATAAATCCAATACAAAAGGTCCATTTGTCACCAGCTGACTTTAATTATAAGAAATGTTTAAATATCCCAAATACCCCCTCGCCTTATCCACACTGTAGATACTTTTATCATATGACTGCTGTAGCCCATCTAAGCAATCAAGCTACACATATAATGTAATAACTGAAAAAACATTTTTAGAAATGAATAAAGAAACAGATGAAAGAAACATAAGAGGAGCCTACAGAGAGCTCATTTTGGAAAAGCACAGTGTGTTGGCACAACAGTGCATTCAGATCATAATTCTGATTGCAAAAAGCTGCCGAACAGGACGGGGTTAAAAAAAACAAAAAAACAAATGCTTAATGCTAGAAATTTGGTAATAAATCAAGGCTGATTTAAAACTACCTCTACAGCAATAAACAACCATTTTAATGTATGTCTTTGGTGAGCAAACATTTGTCAACACTTTGCTAATCAATCCTATTTCTGGTAAGTACTTTTGTTGATGCTCACGACAGCTGAAAGAGGTGCGGGCTGAAGGCTGCGCCTGGAAACTGCATTATGTTGATAGGCTTGTAGCTGCTGAGGGGGAAAAGCAAACATCCCACAGGTGTTCGGATTCTTTTCATAATCGAGCGCGGCTGAGCGACACATCCTGTACTGACAGTTTGCTGTGAGCGAGGCTCCTGTGACTCCATGCTGCCAGATGATGTTTTCAGACATTATCTCCTCAGGCCTTGCTACCTGGAACACTGACTTTGTGCATTTTGTGTGCGTTTTAGAGCCGAGAAATTGCGGCTATTGTGGTTCAAACATTCGCTCGCACATTTAGCCGTTTCCGGTTTTCAAGCATCTGTCAAGCCAGCAACCACTGCAGGTGGAGCATGGACGACCAGAAGGAGAAAAAACACTGAGGAATTTTTCAAGGGAAAGAAACATTTAATTTCATGAAAATTAACCTTGTAACAGTAAATCTCTATTTACTGTTAACAAGATTTTTAAAAAGTGAACTACTTGGTTTTTTTTAGCTTTGGTCCCAGATTATAAATTAACACGTTTTAGATCAAACAATGTGGTCACTACTTTGTTACTTACAGGTCTGTAAGTAACAGTCTGCTTACTGGTTTTAACACAAGAGAAAAAGATGCTATGGCAACTCATTTTAATATACTATATTTTTTTAATATTTTTTTTTTAATATTATATTAATACACGTTCTCATAATACATTACTTGGCTTTGAAAGTTGCTTAGAAAGGTAGTGAGCTGAGCACTTTAGCATTTAAACATGCGGAGCACCAAAACAACACTTCTGCTCTCCTGTTCAAGTTTCAGAAAGTTGATAAAAAGACGCCACCCTCCAAACGCTTTCAGATGCCAAGTTTCTGTCCATCTTCAGCCACCCGGACACCACTTTGGCATTTGGAGAAATTCAAAGCTTGACAGACCTGCCGTGCCTAGTTACCGTAGCTAAGCTATGACTGGACAATCACTGTCTGGGGGGGCCTGAGTAAAGCCAGAGTGGAAAGCTAGTTGCATGTGTACACAATGCCCATCACTACATGCATCATTAGATAACAGTAATTAAGGCAACACAGACTGATAGCTTGCTTCCAAGCAGACGCAGAACAGAAGAATCACAACTGGAAAAGCAAAAAAACACCAAAAGTACAGAGGAATGATGGGTGGGGGAAAAAAAGGAAGCTACAAAACAAGGATTCAAATCAGAATTGGGCTGTCCGAGTGAGATCATGCAAGGGAAACACACACAGCAAAAAAAAGTAAAGCCCCAAAGTGGTTACAGGGGAAGGGAGTTGGAGAAGGTTGGAGAAGCATACAGCATTCGTGTTGCAGCCTGCAAGCCACCAAGCAGTGCAGTGTTGGTCTGCACAGCAAACACAGAGGGGAAGAAGGGAGAGGAGTTGAGTTTCTGACCTGTGAATCCTTAAAGGATGCGACGCTCTTCCTCTGGAGAGAATTATAAAATTCTCAAGCTAGGGAGGGGGGAAGAAGACACAGAGATCAGACATGACACTTATGCAGTGTGTGAGAGCCTACAAGAGGAAGAAGGTTCAATGTGGTTAGTTCTTTTTCTAGACAATGGTGACACAGATATGATGATGATTCAATGCAAAACATGTTGCATATTCACAATGACAGTAAATAACATTTACAGAAACATGAAGCGATAAGCACACACACACACACACACACACACACACACACACACACACACACACACACACACACACAGTAGATAATCATTTTTTTAAAAGACAAAAACAATTATATAACAACTTAAAGTCTGTATTATCAGGCTGATATAATGATACCATATTAGGACCAAGGGCAAATAAATAGTAAGTGGCCTGTTATGACCATTAACCTCAGGTAAAGTTCCACTTCCTTTTCAGCCTTGCATGTCAAACAACCACATGTAAATAAAGAAGTATTTTCCCTTCCACACTGAATTTTATTTGCTTTGTGTGTGCTAATCTCATGAGAGAGCCGTCAAGGCAAAGCCTCAAAACCTTACAACATCTATTCTGCATAATTTCTAAAGAATCGTCACTCTAATAAAGGACAGAAATGTTTAATTCTGCATCAGGCAAAATGCTAACTTAAATGTAATAATTAAAGTTCAGGTATAAAGATTTGAGTAAATGGTTGTCAGGCTGTATTTTGCCATTGCAGTGCTTTGAAGTAAATGCGACAATGCTAAGACACAAAGGTGTAATAATCATTTTCATGTTAACACTCTGAACTGTAAAGCTCAGTAGAGGTTCATGGGAATGGCATTCATTCTGTGAGTTAAAGAAAGACAGAGGTTCACAGATAAAAGACCTTAAGATGTCCATAAATGTGTACAGGACTGTGCAAAAGTCTTGAGCCACCCCTCATTTCTTTTTATATTTTGCTTCCAAGAAGCCAGACTTTGTCATTTTTTAAGTTGTGTAGAGCAACCAATCACCCTCCAGGCTTTATGAAGGTTTTTCTTTGGACACTGGCTGCTTTTTCACTCACTTTCAGTCAAGTCCTTGTACCGCAGCACTTTCAAGGAATGTTTTTTGTGTGTTAAGCCACTTAATACTGACCTCTGAATCACTCAAGCATTAAAAAAAAAGGCACCTAACTCGAGAGAACCGGTGTTGTGTCGACACATAACAAGTTAGTAATCTTCAGGCACTTTGTTACCAGCAGCTTGTTTCAAAAAGCACATCATCTTCAGTTAGAGCTATGAAAAATGCCAAAGACAACACAGATGCACCAACAAGGTACTTCCCAAAGAACGATTACCCAAAATGTTATTTTTCTCAGCATGGTGTACACCTTTGAAAGAATCTGAGGAAACTGAACAAGCAAGAAGTGACAGGCCTCAAAACTACACACGCAAAAATAAATAAATAAAGTCACACTATCTACAGCAGATGATCAGGATCTGAAAGTCACGTCCTTAAAAAATAGGATGAAATCCAGCAGAGAACAGTTCGTGGAAGAGCTTTATCCTTCCAGAAGCCTGGAGAATTATTCCTAAAGACTGTTAAAGGAAATTAGAAGAAAACTTGCCTAATGTAACGTTTCAGTAAATCCTTGGACCTTTTCCCCTTAAGACCTTTGCACAGTACTTTTAAATGGATTCATCATCTAGGAGCAGTAAATGTACACTAAAGCTCAACCTTTTGGTAATGCTTCACTGTCAACCTTTTTAACTTCTTATTAAAAGTTAAGAACTTAACTCAGTAGCAGTAACTGAGTAGCTGTTTGATCGCATTTGATGGGGTATTTTTTGGTGTGCTGCCATTAAGTGCGTCATATTTTGTTTCAAACGTTACTGAAATCCTGGGCAGTACTCTAAAAAGTACATGAAGCAAATAGAGAAACTCCACAGTTCAAAGAACTATAGAAAAGTATTTATCAGGAAAAACCTGGAGCTGATGATTTTAAAGAGCTTTTGAAGTTTTGTACAGTCTCAGCACTGGCGTTGTGCATCACTAACGAAACATAAAGACAACACAGACAGAAGGGAATAATATGCAGCCAGGTGGAAAATTATTTCCCTTTTATTTTTTTAGTGCATAAAAATACGATTTTTTTAGTCTAAAGAATGAAAGTAGAAATCTTCTTTTTGTCACTGAAACAGATGGGTGGGCCTCCATTCACAACACTTTCCAGTTGGTTCCCTCAGACCGCTTCTCTGAGCAAAATGAAAACAGGCTGAATTAATTCTTCCTACACGAGTAGACTGGCTCCATTCACACAGTCCTCTAAACTCAGAGTGAAGAACATGGCTTAGAGTTTCACTTGCTTTGACTAGAGTTCAAAAATGTGACTCTGGGTCAGTTTCCACAGGTTCTTAAAAAGAATCAATCTCCAATTTGTCTTCAGAAAAAAACAAAAAAACAAAAACAAGAAGATATCGATAATACAACAAGGAAAAAAAAAAGCTAAAAAGCAGACTAAAGCTGAATGGACATTGTTGCTGGAGAAGCCCCAAACTAACTCAGAACAAGGCGATAAATGTTCCACTCGACTGAATCCAGGTCAGCTAAATCAACCCAAATATGCAGATTCATTAGCATTTGCCTGGTAAGCTACTATAATGGAGGCCCCCTACACTACTGTACAAAAGAATAATCTGATTATGTTAAGCAGCGATGAATACAAGCATGGTTAGTTCTCTGATCGCATAAATAAAGCTTTAGATTTGCAAGAGCGTTACCAGCATATTATCGCTCTTTATGGGTTTCATATTTATTAAAGAGGAGACCACAGTATTCTGCAACGGGGTGGGAGAGGCCGGGCAATATTTAGTCTGCTTAATACATTTCTTTCCTCATGTAGAAATTGTAATAGCAGATAGAATAAATTATACCACAAAATTTCAGATCACTTTTACAAATCCTCGAGCTACAACACCAAGATTAATTCACAATGAATCACTGGATTTTTCTCTAATTTTCTTCCACTCTTTATTAATTTTCACTAGAGACCAAGAAACAGAGAAAACCTTGTATACAAACGTGCGCTGCATCATCTCCCTGAGTCTCTGACAGCATCAATGGAGCACTGGGACTAGATGACAGACGCAAGATTGATGAGCCGAAGGCCAAAGGGTGCATCCCCCTCGACATCTTCAGGAAGCGCATTGACTTGGCTTTCCTCTGCTCCCACAAAACCCTGTGACAGCTGGTACAAAGTTTTTAAACCGTGCACCCACGAACCTCAATGACACAACTGACACCACGCCTTCACATGTCTCAATTCAGGACGTCGAGACTGGGCGCAAGCCGAGCCAGTGCCCCGAAACATGCCCTTGGTGACACAGCGGTCTGGAAAACGGACGGAGAGGAAATGGAAATGTCACGGGTCTGGGGGTTTTTAATTGATGAGTGGACTTGAATGAGGATGGGGCTAAAGTGTCCTTTTGAAGACTCTTCAAGCCGGAGCAAACGCTTTAATAGCCCTACTTCAGAAACCCAGCTAATGGTAAACATACTGACCCCACTCCTCTGCCACACTCGATTTTCTCAGTTTGAATTACTGTTGGAACTTCTTGTCAAGATCTCTCTTCCCATTTGGCAACAGTGATGAATTCAGGAAACAGATAATTCCTATGGCTGCACTCTTAGTTAGCACTATATGGACAAAAGTATTGAGCCACATGCCTTAATCTTTGAATTCAGGCATTTTCAGTCCCACTCCCACTGGTGTATAAAAAAAAAAAAAATTCAAATACTTAGCCGTCTACCTTTACAAACAATTGTGAAAAAATTGGTCATTGTCAAGAGCTCAATAGATTTCAGTGTGATACGGTAATGGGATGCCATCATCGCAACAAGTCAGTTTGTGACATTTCTTCCCTCCTAGTTATTACACAATCAACTCTCTGTGGAAGAATTTCAAAAGCCATAAATTGTCAGATCGTGTAAAAGATACAGAAAAGGGTTTGCCAAGTGTGTAAAAGCTGCCAGTGCTCTGTTAGACTCAATAACTCCTTTGCCATTAACAGAGGCACAAAGTCTGGGCACCGGGAGCTTCATGCAAAGGGTTTCTATGGTTGAGCAGCTCCTGTAGGTGTAATGTGTAGGTTTTTTCCCCCATATAGTGCATGCGTCATAAAAGTTTAAACTGGCAAGAAGATCAACAAGTAAAAAGTTAAAGCCAAACCCAAAGTTGTATTTTAAGTGTCTCAGATGTCTGAGGCATGCCTTATCAGCTTTAGTTCCCATTCATAAAAGTACAGAGTAACTCTCCAGTCATGCAAGTGGCTTTTGGTGAGTCATCACACAAAGTTTATTAGGTTACACACAGTTTTGGAGACACACAGAGCTACTCTGAATAGTTGCTTTTCACATGCTAACATATTTCCCAAGGTAAAAATGCTTATTTCGCGCTGGTATTAATATAGTCACCTTCTTAGTTTGGTTGTTTTTCAGCTAACAATTGCCAATCACCACAAAGTGCAGCTGAAGCTGACGGACGTATCATTAGTTTGGAAAAGTATGTGATAAATCCAACTGGTGGGCAAAAACTCTGACACTAAAGTGGCAACTGTTCACCCTGAAAAGGAAACAAATGTCTGCACTAATTTATTGTCAGTTCATCCCACAGTTGTTGAAACAATTTCCTCAAACCCACAAATGTCACCCTGGGGGGGGGGTCTGGGCATTATTTAAGTCATCAGGATTCATCTTCTGAACATCATTGAATCATGCACAAACTCCCATGGCAATCCATCCGATATTTACTGAAATATTCTGGTCTGGGATCAGCGGCGACTGATGCCGATCATATAAATGACTGTTGCTTGGTAGCGCGACCAAAGACCGATATTATCCCTCGTTTTATTCAGGTGGCTGGAGGAAACTAGAAAGCATTTAATAATAAATGTCAAAGTCAAATTGCGGACTGGTGTGCCCTTAAATATCTTTACTCACACGGCTGCAACATTCAGCACATTTCTGGTGCCACTGTGGTTTTTACTGTAAGCAGCCATTAAGCATATAACCAGCTTGCATCCTCACTCCCCTGAGACTGACATGATTACACACATTCGGCCAAGACTGACACAGATAAGCAAAGCGCATAAATAGACACTACGCTGTCAATGTGCATGTGTCAACCTCGTGCACATGCACAGTGTACAGCTACCATTACTGTCCATCTATAAACATCCCAAGTTTCTGACAAGGCTGTCAGCAAACACCACCACAGGTGGGGGATGGAAGGAAAATGGTAGCAACAGAGGGAGAGAGGCTCTCTCAAGCCAAAAAAATGGCTTTGCTATGCGAGAGCGAGCAAATTCACACACTGGTTGTAGAAAGGGAAGAGAACGGATGAGAAGACCAAGGAAAAATGAGTAGGAGGAGGAATCTCCTTATGGAAAACAAGATGGGAACAGTTACATAAAGAAAGATGATAGTATGGTTTGAGGGCTTAAGGAATAATGCTTTTTTTTTTTTTTTATCTTGCTGTCCCCGTTTTCCTTAAAGACCAGAGGCACCAGATGGAGATGCAACTCACAATGAAGAGCTTACACTCAGCGCACTTCTATCTGTATCTCTGTGTTTGAGGCACTG
>VURO01008438.1:4245-17079 GCA_015108175.1 Pelvicachromis taeniatus
TCAATGTTGCCCTCTGCTGGGCAACTGTCTTATCCCTAATGAGAGGCAACAGCATAAAATCTCATATCTAATTGTACTCATACATTCAGCAGCAGAAGAAGAATATTTAACTTGTGCATTCAGTAGAGACTGAGTCATGAGATTGTACACGTGTCTTCATTTCTTTAGATTGTTGCGGCGGTTTTAATATATTATGGTGTATTCCTCTTGTGAGGACATTTGTTGTATTTTAGACATTTCATAATGCTGAACTGGCCTAATCTTCTACCTACAGTCACATCCAGGGGCAGTACTAAGAATTCTCATACAGCTGTATCATTTTGGCTCCTCTTTATGCGACTAAAATAAACTGAGTGGATAATAAGAGACGCAGAAATCACATTCACGTGGTGCCATCGAGAAATGTGGGCTAAAAAAAGGCTCAGCCGTGGTTGTGTGTCATGTGATGTGAACTGTTATACTGCTCACCTAAAAACAACAAGGTTATGAGTACTCACAGCAGCAGAGCCACACATATTTTGTCTCATCGCTGATTTTGCTTCAGTCGTTTGCTTCATATTCCTCTGTTACCAGATGCCATGAAGCCTTCTGTGTCATTACAACTGTCAGCAACATGAAAAACTTGCTTAGAGTCTATGCAGACAGCCTGAAGCCAGGCGAAATCAATTTCACAACGAGCCAGGACGAAACAACACTGTTGGGATGATTCAGCTGAACTTGTGAAAGTGAAATAAATCCACCCCAAAAAAAATGATGCTGTGCAGAGGGGGAAGATTCGGCAATCCATATTCTCCCGCCTGGTTGTTATTGTGTAATTTTATGCCAGTGTGGTGTAAATGTAAAATTTGCATGCTTATAAAAAATAGCAGCCACACTTTCAGGTTTGAGTTGCAACTAATGTGACCTTGTGTACTTAGAGGGGATTTAAAGTGAAACAAAAAGACAAACTTTGGGATTTTAAAAGGCTATTGTCTGTTTAAAAAAAAATAATAAAGGCAATGATATTTTAAGGCGATGTCATTGGGAAGAAAAAAAAAGCAGTTTTTGCAAACACAAACATGCAAACATAGAAATCTGTTGCATTTTATTTGGCAGTTAGAACTGCAGTAACAAGCAACAATATGGAGCTGATTCCCCAATGAAGGCGGGAGAGAGTGACGAGCGATCTGGACTGTGTTGATGATGGAGGAGCAGAATAAGCAGATGGCTGATGGAGACTTGGCTCAGATGCCTTGCTCAACCCAGATGAGTTAGACAGGGAGGAGGAGGAATGCACAACAGGCATCCTAAAAGGACAACAGTGATTGAATATAAGGAAAAGGGACTGAATGGTTTGGGGAATGTGGGTAGATGGATCACTGGACAAGAGTGAAGAGAATCGCCCATATAGCCTACATTAGGAGTGCCCAGACTGCAGTTTTCAATGTGTGAAACTTTAAAACTAACACATCAAACCCCTACATTAAACTTGTCTATGAGACACAAAGCCTGTACCTGAGGTGTTGTCTAACTTCCTAAATGATTACAGTAGCGTACATCTTCCAATTTCTGTAGAGCTAAAATGACGTGATGCATGCTGATCAACTTTCCACATTCACTAGAGGGCAACGGTGAGATTAGAAGATAATATTCAGAGCAGAGACCTGGGTGCTGATCTTGTGCTGAGCGCATCTGGAATGAGAGGAATTTGTCAATCGTACTGTGATTGTGTCACAGCATGCCGTCTAAACTGAAGAAAAAGCTTGCCGGCAAAATATCCACGAGCACGATTTGAAGTCGGAAGCAATCACAAAACATAATGCAAAGGAAGTTCAAGCAGTCTCCTATTTAAAGTTTTTGCACTGCTGTAAACAATGAGATTTATTCTGGAGAAATTGTTTTGAGCTTTTTGTTGATTTCGCTGGTTATGGGAGTCAGTCTGCCCTGTGTCACACTTGTTGTTTTAAGTGCCTCCAATGGCTACAACATCTGGGGTGGAGGGGGGCACACGACTCCCGCCTGCTTATTCCCCAGGACGCCATTTCAGAAGGTCAAGGAGCTGCACATTTCCTTGAGGCCGAGAAAAAAACCAAATCAAAAGTGTGAGTTTACCTTCGTTTTTTTCTAATACAAACTGCGAAGCAGTGGGAGATAAAAGTCAGGACTAAGAGTATGAAGAACTCCCACATGAAAGAAATCAAACACAGTGCGGTGGTCGACCAACTCCTGCGTCAGCAGATGACGACGTCGGTTAAAAAGCATGACAAACATCTTAAACTTGACAAATTATTCAAGCAGATATTCGTTTTGATCATAAGATTTTCAAAGGTTCATTGGCAACAAGCTTTTTTGTTCTTTTCTTAGGACAAACTTAGATAAGCACTCCTTACCCCAGAGAGATACTGAAAGCCAGAAAAAAGAAATTCATGACCTATACTCCCACGAAAAAACACCAGCAATCTTTTATACCCGATTCAGCAATGCGTGGAATTAAGGAGGACCGCTGAGATTTAACAACATTGTAAAACTTTTCTTGTCACAAGGAATCGGTTCAGGTCAAGCTTGCAATTAAAATGTGTCTTTCATAACCTTCCTTTCCTCTAAAAGTATGGACTTTTCTTATCTGCACTTGGTGGGCACGTTGGACGCACCAGTTTTGTACATTTTCCACTCGCACAGCTATCAAAATCATAATCATTTCATCGTGGCAGTGATGTTAAATAGCATGTGAATTAACGAATAGTGTCTAGTCAGAGAACTGCCAGGCGAATACAGGATGATGAGAGGGTGATGCGTTCCCATTTCACCATACACACTACTGAAGAATAAGCAATCATAAGGATATTGGATAATGGGCATTAACAAAAAACAGTGAACTTTGTGGGTGGCCTTTGGGGCCTCTGCTAAATGCAAGGTACGCCCTGATACGAGCAAAGGTAAAGTGATCTCCATATGGACCTCCTTACCTCTGAGGCGGCCTAGAAAGCCTCTTCTGAACGTCATTATACATAATGTAAGGTTTATATTTACACTTAATGACTCTAAAGATCATTTGAGGCTGATGACAGGAGTATATGAAACTGCCGCCGATCACACTGGTGTCTCTTTCCTCTCAAACGATGACAGATTTGTAAATGTTCACAAACCCCATCCCAGTGTTCTTGTTGTACGTGTTCCACAAGACAGGAAATCCTGAAACAGACTATCACGAATACAACATAATAAAATAATGTTTTTTTTTTTGTAATCCCATCTTTCAATGGCAGGATACTGAGTAGGAATAACATGAAGCCCATACCTTCCTTATTTTGAGTTCAACAGAGTATTATGTTAATATTTATACAAGTGTTCTGCCAATAGTGATGTTTCCTGCCCTACGCAGAAGTCCAAAAATTGATCCACACTGATTATTTTTTTTAAAAAAGGGAGCGGGGGTCTTAAATGAAACTCCACAGATGTCCTGTCCGCTATTGATCATTCACAGTCTGTGTTAGCTGAGTTTATAATTTCCAGCCCTAATTTCTTTCACCGTGTTTACAGTGAACACATTGTTTACTGATTTGATGTTTGTATTGAAAGGAAGGCAGAATAAGCCAGTCCTGTGTACGATAGGCAGGGACCGAGCAGTTCCTTTGTGAAAATGGTATCTAATATCTGATGTGAAGGAATTGTTTAGGGTCTGTTATGTTTGGCCTCCTGCAATAGACTTACATAAAAAAAAAAAAAAAACAAGTAATGTTTTATCTGTATCCTGGATACAAAAGAATGAAATCAGTTTGACAAGGTGCTTAGTTAGTGAGAGACTGTGTGTGACTGTGTTTCTCTGTTTTCTAGGTCCAAATGGGTACGCCATTTAAATCCTATCCAAGTTTTCAATGAATTTACTGACAACGAATAAGTGGGGTTTTCTCACCGAAATGGCTCAAAACAATTTGTGCTACAAAATAATAAAAGCGTATCTATAAATTATACAAGTGACAAACACCCATGCAGGCTGCAGCGCAGCAGCTACCGCCAAGAGAGGATGCAACAGACATATCAGACTTTCCACAGGTAAACAAGCTAAGAAATTCAGCCCGTGAGTCATAGTTTAAACTTGGAAGCAGGCTGTCACAATGACTGGCCTTGAGCCTGATGAGCCTTGATTTGCAGATGTCATCTGCTCGGCTACGTTTTAATATTGTGAAAAATGCTCAGTGGAAAAGAAAACCCATAACACCACTGCGCATGCATGCACACGTCTGCAACATGCATGTGTAATATAACAAGAGATGTATGGATCCAGCCTTTTAGTGCCATTTTCAATCCACCGCTTAATGTGCAGACCTTTTGTTTAACAGGAAGTAAACTGCGTGAGCCTGACTGGGAACGGGGTTGCTATAATCAAAGCAGTCTAATATATTTTGTGTCACTAGGGTAAATGGGGAAGTCCTCTAAGCCTCTCATGGCTTACCACGAGCCAAGATGAGTCACTCTGCTTTCTTATAGTGATTTTCATTGAGAACCTCACAGATGAATTATGGCAAATAACAAAATATTCTAACTGCTGAGACAGCCAGTGAATTAAAACCACTGCTAGTCATCATTTATCCATCAGTGATGTGTAAAAGTCCAAGTGAGGAATGAAATGAAAATACACTGATGTTTTGGGGGGGGGGTTGGCAGAACTCAGCAACAAATGTTTATGCTCCAGATTTAGGTTTCAATCTTGTTTGGTGTCCTGGCAGTGGTCTCTCATTAGCATAGGTCTGAAGCGGCCTTCTGCTCACACATTTGATCCCATTTCAACAGAGGAGCCTTGTGCCCGGGTTGCCTCAATAGCTTTTATTCCTCTCTATGGGGGGGGGGGGTTGTAGGAAAGAGCATTAAAAACAGTAGCAGACCTGCAGTTGCCCAAGAGAAAGATACAGCATCCTACCAGCAGCTAAAGTAGAACTGACCTTCTCAAATACCAGGGTAATTATGCTTTGTGATATTTATATTCTGACCTGCCGTCATTTAAAGAGGTAAAGCGCAAAGGTGAACTCCAACGGTCGTATTATTTTATGTCTCTGCCAATAGCCGTTTCCTGACCTTGTTCTGTGCTACTTGAAATTAGCACATATCATTTCCTGGATTGGTGCTTTGATTGCATGAAAGTCTCTACATCGAAGAGGATCCACCTGCATAGAAGGATGTGACATATAAAGTAATGGCTTGATAAAGTAATGGCCCTGTTGACCACATTAAGCCAGCAGACAGAGATAAGGCTATTATTATTTATATGGAGGAAGATGTATGGAGGGAGGTTCCCTTGCTAACACAGATTACAGTATTTTATTTGTTTACTTATTTTGCGGGCATTATTTACTGAACTATTGCTGCTTTTGTGTCATATCAGAGTTACCATAATTAGCAGTTTACCACTTGTAAGCAGTGTTTACATCAATAACTGAGTGGTAATAATGACTGTGAAAATAAATATTCTGCAAATCTCTCTATTATAACCAACTATAGACATGCATGGGTGTCTAAGATCAGGCAAAGTCTGCTGTTAAATGTAATTTAATTAAATAAAGATAGTTCAACTACTGCTAGTATTTCAAACTTCTTTTTACCACAGTGAATCCTCTGCCTCCAGCTCACCCTACCTCTGGTGTCCTTTTTCGGTCACACCAGTTCTCTGCATGTCCTTCTTCACGATATCCATGAACGAATGAGGTCTTCTTCTTTTCCTACTGCCTGGCAGCTCAATCTTCAGCATCCTTTCTTTAATATTTCAACTATTCCTCCTCTTCTCAAACACGTTTCTCTAACTTTGTCTCCAAATCCCTGAACCTTAGCTGTCCCTCTGATATACTCTTTTCTAATCTTGTCCATTCTGGTCATTCTAAGTGAAAAACTTCAAGGCTTCAGCTCTGCCTCCTGACCTTTTGTCATTGTGACTGTCTCCAAACCACACATTACCCCAGGTCTCACTACCATTTTGCAAACCACTCTTTCACTCTTGCCGCTCTCCTTAAGTTACAAATCACCCCTGACACTCTCTCCACCCACTCCACTCTGCCTGCACTCTCTTCTTCACCTCTCTTGTGCACTGTCTGATGCTTTGGTTGGCTGACCCCAGGTATTTAAACTCATCTACCTTCACTATTGCTGCTCCTTGTATGTTCACCTTTCCTCCTTTACACCTGTCCTCGTCTCATCCACGTACATGCTACTTTTTTATAATAGCACTATACGGTAGCAGTTTTAAGAAATGTGGCAAATGTTTATGCCTTTTGGTTTTGATTCTGCTTACTGAATAACAAAGTACTGAATGGGAAGCAGTGGCACAAGAAAGTGGCTTCTCATGGCAAACTCTTGACAGTCTATTGTCATAAAGGACAGAAAAGGCTCTGTGGATGAGGAAAAACCACTAATACTGGTAAATGCAAAATTGTAGAATGGGCGTGTCAAACATAAGGCCGGGGGACCAGAATAGGCCCAGCTAAGACACCAATCAGGCTTACTAGATGGTTGGTAAATATGAACTGTATTTTCATAAGTTTTATACCTTGCGTGAAATGGACACAGCATATCTATTACACGTTTTGCCATGATACAAGCAATGCTAATAGAGTTTCTTAATTTAATACAGCCGCATTTCTTTATCATATAAAAAAAACTGAGATGTATTAGATTGTATGTCCTATATTATATTGATATCTCAGGGTTGTCCATTTGTTATTTTTTCTGCCAAAACCACTGTAGGCAGGCTAACTATTCAGCCAGTAAGCTAACATTTAGCTATCAAGATCTTCACACTTTTGAGTTTCTGTGTTTGGTTTTGGCCTGACAAAAGTATTACACACGTTGAATTCAGAGTACTGCTCTTAGTAAGGCCCCTATGGAGGAATTTAGCAAACCTCTTAATTGTTTGAGAGTGATTTCCTTGCCGATAGAGCATTTTAGAATAATAGCTATCCCCTTAATCATCACGTGGCTGATGGAACAAGTCTGAGTAATGTGTGACGCTCTTGAGGGCAGTGTTATAGGACTCTTTTGTAGCCAAGTGTGTTAGTCAAAGTCACTGAACAGCAGCCCAGGAAGTCATTAAACACAGAACATTAACACAGCTTTCACCACCCAGCCTTTCAATAGCTCTCCTAAGATTGTGACAACATTGTTCAGCTCTAATACTGCGCATATTTGGATAGTGAGTGAGCCATAGTGTTCTTCCTTTCAAAAATGGATTGACTGGCACAGCAGCAAAATTATGCACAGAGGTAACGTTGAAAGATAAGCACTGTTAAAAGTGCTAATGTCGTAATAATATGACAGCATACAGTCTTGTTATTCACCAAGAACTGGAACAAGGACGTCCTCTGTTCTTCTACCAGTCTGGCAAAGAGTTTTTTTTGGCACTACTGTTAGTGGAGTGGAATTGAATGGGCATGCTTCTTGCTATGCAGCTACACAACTGAGCTGTTAAATGGATTTCAGGTGGTGGATAGCAATTTATAATTGGAAGATAAAACCTCACACAGGGATTTTCAGGAACTCTAAATGTGGCAACTTTGGTTTGAGGATCTCTTTGAATGATTTGTGTGAAAATGCCCTCTGAGATTTGTATCTGTTCTTTTTTTTTCTTTTTTTTTCCTCAGGGGCACGGCATGCTTTATAACTTTCCGAGTTTCTTAGCTTTGTGCAAGTAAAAACGTCAATAGAAATTTTTTGAACGCACAAACTTACCTTGAGAAACGTATGTCACCATTATCTTCCTCTGCTGACTAAGGCAGCATCCTCCCACTGGGGGAAACAATTACACACAATGCAGGGAAGCAGCACACAGATTACATCCTTCCATTGATAGGGCCATGGCTACTACAAAATAGGAGACATGAGAGTCATTTTTGGACCCCGGGGACCAAAACTGTGTGAGAAGATCCTGTGCCGCTGGAGCCAACACCAGCCCTGTAGCCACCCATGAACTCCTCATTTGGTTCCCAGTGTACCTCCCATAGATTATCAGCACTCACTCACACAAAGCTTTGTAAGATTTAAAGCTGGCATTGGGAAAATGTGATATAACTGTGTGTGTGTGTGTGTGTGTGTGTCTTTCTTGCTTCTGGACAGACATCTATGATGCTCTGCTTTTCTGAAGCCACTCTTCCAGTTTTGGGGTTACAGCTCCTAATGCCCATGAAGCTTATGCATCCATCTGCAGCCACTTATCCTTTTTAGGGTCGCGGGGGGCACTGGAGCCTATCCCAGCTGTCTTAGTGAAGAGGCGGGGTACACCCTGAACAGGTCGCCAATCTGTCGCAGGGCTAACACACATAGACAGACAACCATTTGCACTCACAGTCACTCCTACTGGCAATTTAGAGTTTCTAATTAACCTATCCCCACAAAAAATGCATGTCTTTGGAGGAAGCCGGAGTACCCGGGGAGAACATGCAAACTCCACAGAGAAAGACCCCAGCCTGATGGTGGAATTGAACTCAGGACCTCCTTGCTGTGAGGCAAGAGTGCTAACCACTGTGCCACCTCTTTCCAATACCAGCATAATTACTCTAATCATCTTATTGACGGCCTTCTTCAGGACAATCAGCCTCCACTTTGCATAGCTTAAATCGGAGCTCATCCATGCAACCCACCTCCTCCCCATCTTCACCTCACAGACACCTCAGTCAGAACTCCATCCAAGCTTCTGTCTTCACCTTCACCACCACCCGCATCTAGACTTTGGAGGATACTGTCCTAAATACAATCACTGCTTGAATTTGGTAATACCATGATGGGTCATCGCAGTCTAATTACCATATACATTAATTTCTCTATCTCAATAAATCATGCAGCACAGATGTTCCTGTACACTATCCCAGCCACTTGGTTGTGCCTCTCAGTGTACATGACCTCAGTTTGCATCTTACATCCTGGTGCTATCTGTTGTATAGTGTCCGGGGCACTTTTGTATCGTCTACAATTGGGTCCTGGTACCTGTGGTGGACTGGTGCTTAGGACCCACTCTTGTCCTTCTTTCATCAGAGCCACTGTACTGTTCTTTAATCCAGACTTTTCTACCCACTGGTAGGAGTTTTTTATTTGCAGACATTTCCTCTATCTATCAATGGTACATCCCATGCAGTGACTTCGTCCTCCATGATAGTTCCTCGTCTTGTTCCTCATCGACACGTTTCTTCACCTGCCTGAGGCATTCTTGGAGCAGCTCATCTGATGGGACGGAGGGGCATTATGCGAGCGATCAGTTTGTACAATCAGCATTAGGGACACCTCTTCAATTGCTTAATTACATAAGTTAAGGTCATTTAAATTATGTTGAACATGGCATGGTTGTTGTTATTTCACAAACTGCGTATCTACGCTACACACAACCATCTCTAGGGTTTACATGTTCTACAAAAGAGAAGATATCCAGTGAGCAACAGTTCTTTGGGCAACGATGCCCTGTTGATGTCAGAGGTCAGAAGATAATAGCCAGGCTCTGGTGAGCTTTGAACAGTAATTCAAATAACTAATCTTCACAACTAGGGAGATGTTATAGCAGTAGACCACACTTGTGCTACTCCTTTAAACTAACGAGAAACTAAGGTTACAATTCAATTGGGCTCACCAAACTTAAAGGCAGAAGTTTGGAAAAACTTTCTTTGGTCTGATGAGTCTCAATTTGTACAGTGACATTTAGATGGTAGAGTCAGAACTGGGCGTAAACAATGTGAAAAAAAAATCCATTTTGTTTTATATCAACGATTCAGGTGGTAGTGATGTAATGATTACTACCAGCTAAACATAATTTAAGCACCACAGCGACAACCTACCTGAGTATTGTTCCTGATTATGCCCATCATTTTATGACCATAGTGAGCCAGTGTACCATCCTTTAACGGCTGCTTCCAGCAGGATAATGCACCATGTCCCTTTTATCATCTCAAACAGGTTTCATGAACATGACACTGCGCTCAAATGGCCTCCACAGTCACCACATTTCAATCCAACAGATCTGGTACTTATAACCTGTACCTAATAGGGTAGCTATTGGATGTTCACAATAATGTTGAGCTTGTACTTTGGAACTCCAGAGACTGGCAGAGATATGGACACTTGGTCAAAGCTATCTGAGCAATTCAAAAACATCTTTTAGTAAAGATGCCATATAATTTTTCTCACATGGGTCAAGGACCAAGTTATAACTTACAAAAAATGTTGTATTCCTCTCCCAAAGTAAAAAAAAAAAAACAAGAAAAAAACACACAATATTTAATTCATTAAAGCACCTCATACAGCAGCACAATAATGAGAAACAGAAAGATAACCGGCTGGCAGGGGAACAATACAAACTTGATTTCAGAGCAATTTTAAAGAAATATTAGGAAGACAACATAGAGAGAAACTTGCAAGTATCTAAGATATTGAAATCCCCTCAGCTTTGTAGTGTTGCTGATTTTTGACTCCTATAATTTCAAGGTTTTAAAAGGAGCTCCCTGATCAGGTTGAAATTTATTTTTACTTCTCTATGCAATAGAGAGTAATAGGCACTTTTGTCAGAAGGATAAGTAGGTGGAATTAAAGTGATATGCACATAAAACATGTATTGCAACTAATAAAATTTGACAGCAATATGTACAATCATCTCATTACTTTTTAAAGGAGTGATAGGTTAAGGGTCCCCTATTCAGCATCTAAAATAACTTGACCAACACTGTTAAAAAGTAGTTTTTCTTGCTGCAAGGTCACACAGAGGAACCTCAGTTCCTATTGTGACTCTCTTCCTCATCCAGAAGCCTCTACCTAGAATACTGTCATTGATCATTACCAAGAAAAGTGTGAAATAGTATGGAACAATGTCCAGCACGCCAGTCGCCCAGCATTTCCCCGCATTGTTCGATTCATGGATTTTTACCTCATCAGAGGATTTTGACGTCCATCACCAACGACCTTCACACAGACAGGATTTCTTAGAGAATGTGGTGGGCACAGGAAGCGAAAGACTTGTGCTTTCCCTTGCAGACAGAATTGTTTCTACGTAGGTAGTATTCAGTAAGTTGAGTCAGACAGATTTTATCATTTACCATAAACGTGACTAGAGCAATTAAAAACATTATACTGCAAGATACCACATTTTACTTTAAAATTATAAAGTGTAAAAAATATATAACAAATCTAAATTATTTACTTTAAAAAAATAAATTAAACACAAGAAACTGCAGCTACAGTAGTCATTGTGTGGTTAGTCTCAGTGATATTTGACAGTCAGACATTACCATATATCAGGTTGGTGCTTTGCAAAAGTTTTGAGTCACCCCTCATGTCTTTATATTTTGTCTCCAAGGAGAGAAACTTGTTTTTAAAAGTAGTCTTTCAGGCCAGTCTTTGTACCTGATCATTTGTTTTTTTGTTAAGCCACTAAAAACTGACTTATGAATATTCAAGCATAAGAAAGGCTCAGAGAATAAACTGGAGTTGTGTCAATACATAACAGAAAACCTAGCGAGGAAACAATTTTAAATTGTATCATTAGGCACTTGGTTACTAGCAGAGAACAAAAACATATAATTTGTTTCCATTTCTTTAGTTGAATCTGTGAAAAATGCCAATGCCAGGCATAAGATTAAATTCCCCAAAACAGGAATGTTGTGCTGTGTATCCTTTAAAAAAAAAGGAAACATAACAACTAAAGAGGAAGGCAGAAGCACTTTTACGTGTTATGGCAAATTGCACATGAACTAAACTGAAAGTCTGTATCAATGAGAATTCTGAAGTAATAAATGCAAATTTTAAATGTTTTTATGGAGAATTGCCATTTGTTATTTTGGTAGATTTTTCACTTATTTCAAGCAAATATATCTTGTATTAAGTGAAAAAATTTGCCAATGAAACAAGTGAAAATTCTCCAGAAACAAGTTCCTATATGTTACTGAAATGTTACTCTTTAGCTGATTGTGTCTGATTTTAAGTGTCATGACAAATATACTTGATAATATTTTGAGTTTTTGCAGGGCAGAAAAGTGCCATCAGACTTTGATCCATCATGCCACAGTATCTGGAAAGCATCTCACTGTCAACAGCTTCTTTTTTTTTTTTTATCAGCATTGAAAAGATAGAACTATAGCAGATGGTCTTCTACAAACTTGGTTCAGAAAAGGCATCAAAACAGTTGGAGATTTTTATACTGATCATGTGTTTGTTGACTTTTGGAAATTGTCTGAATTATACAACTTAAATAGACAATAGACATTTTTTAAATACTTGCAAATTAGGAACTGGATCAAAAGTCAAACAACAAACTGCTTTCCTGTTAAACCTGGATGAATTATGGAATGAATTATTGAATACTACTCAAACAAAATTAGTATCTACTAAACATAGACAAATTCAATTTAATGTTTTTCATAGAACATGTTATACTCCACATAGACTTAACTGGATCAACGAACTGCTATCTTACTGCACCCCAGAAAAAATTCTTCACTCCATAAGCGGGACACAACATATCTTCAAACAAATATGGACACCTTTCTTAGAAATGTTGGCAAGACTGGACTTAAGTGACAACTAATATTTTAGTACCTATAGTATCCCTGTTGTCTAATTTACCATGACTTTGTGTACTGAAATCTGTAGAGAGAGGGGAGGGATTTGGGTGGATTTTTGTTGTCTATTATTATTATTATTATTTATTTATTTTTTGTTTATTTAAGTTTGCTAAAAAAAAAAAAAAAATTTTTAAAGTGGAATGTATAATGTAAATTACTATGTGGATATTTGTAACAAAATTTTACATTCCAAATAAACATATCATTTAAAAAAAAAAAAAAAAAAAAAAAAAAAAAAAAGAAAAGAAAACAGAAAAAAAAAAAAAGAAAAAACAAA
>VURO01008442.1:6199-23432 GCA_015108175.1 Pelvicachromis taeniatus
TTTAACACACCATAAAAAAAAAAAAAAAAAAAACAACAAAAAAAAAAAAAAAGAATCCAAACAAAAAAAAAAAAAAAAAAAAAAAAAACAATAAAAAAAAAAAACCAAAGTCCTTGAATACCTTCTAGACTTCACTGAAGGAAAATGTTCTAAAAACAACTGTTATTAAATAGAGTTTGCTAGCTAAAAAACAAACAGTTACTCTGAAAAATTCTTCACAAGAAACAGTGGGGATTGTTCTTGGGTGTGTGGAGAAACGGGTGTTTCCCAAACAATGATGTTCTGTCTGAATTAATGCCAGGGAAGCACAAAGACAACCAGTGGTTTGTACTGCAGGCTTGTAGACATCTAAAAACGGTAATGTCAATATTTTCACTTTTAGGAAGGGCTTATCATTTTAGGGGCCAAAAAGAATATGCATGTAGCACTGGGAATCTAACATTTCTTCCAGAATTGAAACTATAAATTGTAAGCATTAACAACAGTGAGGTTACATAGTTATACAGTGACATAATGTATATCATATTAGTTTCTTACCATTTACGCCATACTCTTTTCTCCAATGAAGACTTTCATCAATCATTTTCAAGGCATTGTCAACATTATACAGCCTCCATGTCAGGTAGCCCTCCACCAGACTGTCATCTGTTTGAAGCCTTTCCACGTCCCTGGGGTCATACTTCTCTGTCGAATCTGCAAACATTAACACGCAGACTGAATCACATGACAACTTCAAAATCGGTTTCAATTTCAAAGACCTAAACTTTCCCATTTAAAATGCTCATAGAGACACAATGTCCATATTGTGCCGCAAACTCAAATAAATCCCCCAGGAGGCCATGGTGTGACGGCTTAGACTAAAATTAGTCTAAAAACTAAACTGCTGCTCGGGGCAGTAAAGAGCTAACGCTTATCTGGGCTCTGGGTATTCGGGTCAACGTTTAAGCAACATGGCGTAAAGTAACAGTTAATTTAATGTACATTTAATGTACAATATTTGAATGTATGCAAGCTAGATGACAGTAACCAAAATGCATTCAAACGCAAGATATGTTATTGTCAGCTTGCCCGCAATAACTGTGTTACCTTGGAGCAACTCATTGTTGAATCTCTGCCTTGTCTCTTCGATCTTCTTTTCAAGGTCCTGTCAAAAGAGAGTTGGTTCAGGTTAGAGTCGTCTTTGGCTTTAATCGTATAGGCATTTATGACAATAAGTGATAAAAACAAATTAATAAATAAATAACGGTTTTCAGCGATACCTGCGCTCCTTCGTGTGGCTCAACTTCAGCCATGTTCAGCTGTCCACTGGTCTTTGGCAGTTCCGTGTACTGAAAGCGAGTTAGCTGACTGTTGTTTGTATGAATCAGTGCGAACTAACTGTGAAACTGACGCCCTGTCGTTGCCATGTTGGCTCTACCGGTTTAGCCACACCTCTTCGCGTGGCTGTTTGTTCGTAGCCGAGGGAGTGTTGAATTGTGTCTAATACTCGTTGAAAGCCTAACTACCCATACAGACAATCTGTTTCGATAAATGTTCCAGGTAGCGACACAATTCAACTTCCGTGTCAGTACATGGCTGTTTTCGCTTACAACTCTCACCCACAATGCATTTCGCCTGACAGGAAGCGTTCAGTGACCGTTGGCGCGCCACTTCGAGTGTGACCTCGGTGTAAACAAAAGTTGACACAATTGAAACGAGCGCGTATTGAAACCTGTAACATCACCGTAATGAAAGTGATAGTTCCGAAGTTTACATTAACGTAGACTAAAGGTCTGAACAAGGCGGAAACGGACTTCCCTGCTGCATGATGGAGAGTGTGCTCTCGAAAGATTTGTATCGAAATCCCCATCGGCTCTCCCACTGTGGAAATACTATCTCATTTAACTGCAAACGGGCTTCGGGCACAAATGACAACGAAGGAAGCGAGTTAATATTCTGCAGCCTTTCATTTGAACGGAAAGGGAACACGTTTCTGAAGGCAGCGGACGGAGCGGCTGTCATCAGTAGGAAAAGATTAGCTCATGTGGATATTGTGAAATGTAACAGCGTCACGGACGCTAAGAAGAGAGCCACCGCGCCATGTGTTTTAGTGATAAAGAAGAGTGAGAAAAGAGGCAGTTTTCAGTATAGTCTTCTCACACTGAGCTCCTCAAACCGACTGGAGCCATGCGTGGAGTTTAAACTCCCTTATCAAATGAAAGGGGATGTGTATATTCTCCAGGGCCCAACTGTGTTGTGGAGGCATGAAGGTGGTGTCTTTTATACATCCCCCCAGGCAGAAGGAGTGAGACAGGTTCCCATTCATTTCTCCCACTGTGTTGTAGGAGAACTCCCTCTCCATAAACAACAGGTATTTGTTCTCGGACTGCAAAAACTTCCAGGAGAGTCCACTAGCCAAACCCTTGGTTATTTTGTTGAAGACGGACAAGTGTTTGATGGCAGTATGATTTTACCTCATCTATACATTAGCATCACACAGTCCATTTTGGTGATTGTGGCTGACAGAGTGGATGGTGTGCTCAAATGTGATGTAGTTACAGCAACATCTAATCGGCAACTTGTTTATTTTGAGAATGGAGTAGTAAAAGGTGTTTGTCAGTTACCCTTTGAGCAACCTGAAAATATTCAGGTAATTAACACAGGAAGATATGGCTGTCTGTTTGCTGTATCCTTCCGTGAGGGACATGTTTGTGCCATATGGAAGGAAACTTTTCAGGTAGGTTTCATGATCTTTTTACAGCCCAAGTCTCTTGTCTCCCTCCTTATTGTGGTTTAAAAGTTTTAATAAAGTCTACTTAATTGAACAATCTTCTCCAGATAGCTGCCCTCTGGTCAAGTGTCAGCTCCATCCATGTGGATGACTTCCTGGGGTGTGGAACAGACCAGATGCTGCTGGTTTTTAAGGATCGAGTTATAGCATTGGAAGAATTCCTCATCACTGACCTTTGTGGTATTTCATTTTCTGTAAGCATATTTTTCTTCATATGAGTAATGTGCTTCTTTGTTCCACAAATTTCCTTTTAGGTGGGTGGGGGGCAAATGTTAGCTGAATGCAAGCTAATCTATCTATGATGGATAGGCACCAGCAGCACAACTCTGAATTGGATAAACGTTTAAGAAAATGAATGAATGGAAGACTTTGTTTTAGTTTAACCATACCAGAATGGTGTGGTTACTGGAGTTTTTAGTTTATGAGTTTTAGGACTTTTTTTTTTAAGTATGTCTAATTGAAAATACATGTTTCAGCATGGCCAGGACACTGAAGCACCAAAGACATCCCCTCCTCCACCAGAGAACTATCTCCTTACAGTTAAAGCTTTGGAATCAAGACTACAGGTGAGTCTTTATAACATAACATTAATAACATTAACACATAACATTAACAGAGTAGGTGTAGAAGCACTGTAGTAATATTTTTTGTGTATTTTTGATCATATATTATATGGTCCAAAGTATTGGGTCATACCGCTTAAGTTTTGAATTCAGGTTTTTTTCAGCCCCACTGATTTCACAGGAGTATGGAATCAAGAACTCAGCCATGCAGGCTCCCTTTACTAACATAGAATAGAAGAATCGAATAGAAGAATCCTTTAATTGTCCCACAGGGGGGAATTCTGTTGTACCAGCAGCAAGAGACACATACAGAACAAGACACAGAATAGAAACACTTTTTTTTTTTTTTTTACAGAAAAATAATATTTACAGAACTAACAGAGAAAATAAAAATAATAAATAATGTGCAAGTTATGATAGTGGTAATTATTATAGCAGTTGTAAAAATTTCAGTGCTGATTTAAACATCTATGTTTGTTGGGAGCAGTTGTGATTGTACAGTCTGACAGCTGCAGGGAGGAAGGACCTGCGGAAACGCTCTTTTGTGCATCTACGATGCAGCAGTCTGTCGCTGAAGGAGCTCTGCAGTTCAGCTACATTTACAAACATGTAAAAGAAGGGGTGGTTCTAAAGACCTCACTGAATGTGAGCATGGTACTGTTATAGGATGCCACCTTTGCAACAGGTCAATTTGTGAAATCTCTTCCCTCCTAGATATTCTACAATAAGCTGTAAGAGATAATTATATTGCAAAGTGGAAACATTTAGTGGGGTTGCTTATTGCTAGAATTTGCTGACTCAAAAACTGCAGAGCTCTACATCTCCTCTGCCATTAACATCAGTATCAACACTGTGCGCTAGGCGCTTCGTGGCATGGGTTTCCTTGGCCAAGCAGCTCCTGTAGGTGTAAAGTGTAGATGGCCCAGTACTTTTTCCATATGGTGTATGTATATAATGGATTGTCTTCAGGGGTCACACATTGGTGCAGTGACTAACAATGGCGCTTCACTGTAAGAAAGCCCTGGGTTTGAAACCAGTGGCTGGCTCCTGCATTCTAGATAGAGTCTGCGTGTTCTCACTGTGCCTGCATTGGTCCACTCAAGGCAGTGACATGCATGTTAGGTTAATTGGTGATTCTAAATTAGATGTTTGTGTGAATGCTGGTGTGAATGGTACTCTGTCTCTATTATGTGTTAGAGACAGAGTACTGTGCCCTGTGATGGACCGCTTCACACCCAGTGACAGTTAGAATAGGCTCCACCAATACACAATTGTGAATCAGATAACTTTAAGAAAATGAGCAAATTCATGAATGGAAGACTTCCTGTTTTAGTTTAACCATATCAGTATGAAGCGGGGAGTCAAGAAGGCCAATTACTTGAAAAGGGAAAGACCATCTCTGAATCGAGGAGGGGGCCTAAGGGTACAGCTTTCACCATCTTACAATGCTGTGATTGCAGCCATTCCCCAGCTCTCTGTGAATGGTACTTATGGTCATTGATCAATGACCTTTGATCGGTGGGCCTTGATCAGTGGTTGTTGATCAATGGTCATGAGAATTTGCATATTAATGATCAAGGAACTGACCTCCCAGTCCATTGTTCCTTCAGTGGTGGTAGTTTGTCATTATGCAAATGTACTGTTTGTAAGATTGGAGAAACTTGCAGTCAGCTGAGACTGAACAAGTCACTTGGATGAGTGACGAAATGTTTCTCCCACTGAAAACTCTACGTCCAGATGAACAGAATTAACTCTTTGAGATGGTTACATCTTTTCTTTTTTTTTTTCCCCCATTTGAGTTAATTCTGATGTGTTGTGTGATAAGTCAATGTTGTCTATAGTTTTGTAACACCTGGGTGTATTTCTACATGCATTTGTTATTTGGCAAAGTAGCAGTGTCAAATTAAAGGAAAAATCAACATAAAGCCTCTTAATAAGGGGTTGGGTTACATCTGCCACCAGAACAGCTGCATTGCATCAATGCATTGATTCTTCAGTTCTCTGAAACTTTACTGAAGGGATGTGGTACCATTCTTTAAAAATGTATTCCCTCATTGGTGTGTTCATAATGGTGGTTCAGAGAGCTGTTTCACATGCTAATCCCACTGTGTTTGCAAGAGCCTTGTCATATAATTCAGATCATTTTTCATTATTAATGAACTGTTCAGTGACCCCTCAGGCCCGGAGGATGGAGATGTTGTCACCCTGGAAGTGACCACTCCCACTTTGTACTGATTGTATTGATTTTCATCTGTCTTTCCCTCCAAAGGGACTATTGGACTCAAGCTGTGTCAGCAAAATGCCCTTATAGCAAAACAGAGCAGCAAGATCTCGTCACTGTAGGGGTCAGGGGTTCAGGGTTTTCCTTTAATTTGCTGTCCTTTGTATATCAAAATTAGAAAAATATTTTTTACACACAGTTTATTGTGATGCTAATTTGATTTAATCCATGCTGGCAGTCACATTTGCTGCATAATTAAAGACCTGATGATAGTATTTGTATGAGATGTTGACCTCTCGTGAACCTAATTTAAGTTACTCACTGTGTGTTAAATTTATAATGCGCACTGTCAATCAGATATGATTTGTAATTTAGAGTGGATTGACCGTGCTTCAAGAGCTTCAGAGAGAAGTGACAGTGAAGGAACGCATTCTACGGCAGTCGGTCAAAGCCCTTACTGATGTGGTCTCAGAAAGAGAGCCTGTTCTCACACAGCATGAGCAGGTACTATAATAACAACACAACATGCATGCTTTGTTGAAGTGTTAAGAGCTGATCCATAACCAAATTGCAACTTAGGGAGCTTAAGAACAGGAGCCTGTATAACTAGTATAATATATTTTCTGTTTGGCTCTATCTGGATACTACCTGTTTAGCAGTGAAATGTCAGACTTGCATTTTAATATGATCTCCAGGAAGTTGAAGTGAACAAAATGTTGGCCTCTCAAATTGAATAAACACCCAAAACAAATGTTTTTCAAAGAAAATTTTCAAATACGTTACATCCTTTTTTCCCCCTTTTTTTTAACCTGCATCATTGCATCTGCTTTTTAAATAACATTCATAAAGTCGACTGTGTCTGTGCCTAAATGGCTGTTGTTCAAATTGAAACATCTGACATAAAGTGCTATTGCTGTCAGTGCTGTCACACACTTGTCATTGCTGATTATAGTCTTTGCACTTTCCGTCTAGGAAGGGCTTATTGCTCTGTGGGACTCTGATGATGAGTCAAAGAACGAGGCCTTGGATGACAAGATTCAAGACATTCCAGCGGTGTCTTCAAAACCTCAAATTGACAAGCTGTGGCATCGCATCACTGAGGGCCGAATGGTTGTGGGAGTGATACTAACTACTGACAGATCAGCGTAAACATGATTTATTTGTTCAATTTTTAAAATTATTTTATGGACAAAGGTCAAAGGTTCCGAAACACACACATAAACATTGAGTAGTGACACCTCTGAAATCCTAATCTGCTTGTTACCTTGTCCCTCATAATGTGTTTGTGTGGTTGAGTGGATCCACGAGTGTAGGGTGAAGACAGAGGCAATAACAAACAACGTGGCATTCTGTGCTTTAATCAAGTGACAAGAACCACAGTCCAGCTGTCAGACGGTATCACTGCTGTCTGATTAGATTTATCTGAACGTAAACGGTTGCCGTTTGCTGTGAAATAATGTGGAATAAATCACATTACTTTGCGCACGATTAAATCAGTAAGAAACTTGAAAGATAATTTCTATCAGCACTAACTGGATAGAGATCTTTTTTTTTTGCCTCTTTGATTGCCCCTCACTACAAGGCAGATGCAGGGTGACTAGGTGGTCACCATGGCAACAGGTTTTTAATATCTTTCCAACCTCCTTATGTGGGAACAAAAAGCTATCAGATTCCTCCATCCACCTGTTACCGATTTTTCATTTGCGAACATGTGAAGGAAAACTACTTTCATGACTGTCTCAGGTGCCATTTAAGTCCCACACATTGCTGTTTTGATTGGTGTACTTGTACAGCTGATGTAATTTCACTGCCTGGAAATAATCAATTCACAAGCAGTCGCACATTCAATTCACACACACATGCACGCATGCACACATCGTCTTTACTGTTATATCAATTTCCACTCTGAATAGCCACTGTCTGTGTGATATCTGATTGGTAGTGATGTGCTATTTTTGTTCCAGACCAGTGACCAATGTGAGCTTATCCATACTGACAGACACGGGCCAGTGCTCAAGGCCCGCAGTCATCCAGACCCAGAGCCAAGTGTTCTGGCTCCCTGCGCCCTGCTCCTCGCCATCATCATCCTCCTCCTCTTCCTTCTCTGCCTCCACATTCCCAGAGCCCCCAGCCAAAAAAAGCAAGCAGCACAACGCCAACAGCACCAATGATCTCAACGCATGCAGAGTGGCTGTGACTGCGGTGACCAAGCTGACACCTCTGTTGAACTCTGGCCGTGTCAAGTGCCATGTCATGCTCCATTACATCCAGACACCAGATGCTTTTTCCCTCATGAGCAACCAAAGACCAGTTGTGTTGCACTGTGGCCAAGTTCCTTTAGACATTCAGAACGATTTGCACACCGAGCTGCTAAAATCCCCCCAACTCATAACAGGTAAAAGCACAAAAGCATACTACTTGTGATTTTAATCCTGACATGTAGAAGTTAATGATTGTTTTCTTATTTTGTCCAGATGAGGTTAGAGAGGACTTCCTGAGTCTTTTAGCGGTGCTGGATCACTGGGTCTTCCATATAGACTCTCCTGAATACAGCTTAGGTGACATAAATGGGTGGATTCAAAAAAGAGTGGGTTGTAAGAAGATAGAAGTGAGCCCTCAGTATCTACTATTAAATTCTTCAGGACCATCTGCTCTCATGCTGCTGAACTGGCATCAGATAACCCCTTTCCAGGGAGAGCTGCATGTCCATTCCAGGTAAATAATTTTCTGGTGGCTGATACCAGTAAGGCTGTATTTCTGACTTCTGAGATGTATAATTATAATTGAATTATCAGTTTGGAGATTGAAAGAAGTATTTCTTTTAAATCTTAGAATTTAAGGGTACCACATGGGCCAAATACACAAACAAGAAGGAAAGTACACAGGGATATAACCTGAAAAACATCTCTCTGTTACCCACAAGGATCTGCCCTATTCTGTTACATTTAGCCTTTATATTCTGCTATTCCTTTTTTTTTCTAGTTATCCAAAGCTAGATATTACAACCTGTAATATCACTGCTCGGTGCACTGAGCCACTTCGACTGGGGATTGTCGTGATGTATTAAATTTTATTTAAAAGAAAAAGAAAGCATAGTTCTACGAGCAGAAGCCTCCACTGCTCAATTTATATTAACAGATTCAAAGCTGAAATAGCTTTGAAGTTGACTAAGATGTATGCCATCGTGATATACCACTGAATATCAAAGAGATTAAGATTCTCTGGAGAGCAGAGCACTTAAAATTACAAATCCTCCAAATAAAAACTCTGAACTGGCAGCTGGTTGTGAAACAGCTGACAAATGACAAAAAAAAAAAAAAAAAAAAGACTTCAACAAACTTAACTTCTTTAAATTTATTGTGACATGAATTATGTAATAACTTGCACAATGTCACTTTTTTTTCTTCACATGCAGCCAGTTACAGATGTTCCAGTTCTTGGACTCTCTGTTGGCGTACCTCCCCGAGTCCTGTTCCATCCAGCCTCTCAAAAGTGCTGGAGGTCAGGGTGCATCTAAAATGTTTGCCATAGCGCTGGAAAAAGAGCTGGTGTCTCTCAGAGAGGGTGCCTCATTACTACTCTGCGAAGAAGATGAAGAGAAGCTAAAGGAGGAAAGCTCTGGATATAAAGAAATCTCTGATGCAGGTTCTGTAGAGGGGCTCCAGAGGTGTAGAGAGATGTGCCAGAGGGACTTGAAGAGGAGTAATATGAAGTTGAGCCCCCTGGTGACTGTGGGTCAGTATCGTAGGCTGATCCAAAGGATGTCTAAAGTCCAACTTAATGGGGATTTGGCAGCACTCTTAGACATTCAGTTTTCTTCACTAATGTGCTGCAGTGGTTTGCATGGTTAAAAATCCCATCTCTAAGTAGCTCTTTATTTCTTTATTGTGTCTGGTGTAATGACTAAAAAGATACATTTTACCACAAATGAGAACCTTGCCCCTTTGTCTCTTTGTATTTATACCTTTCTATTATCTATTGATGAACGCCTAAGCCCATTTCCATTGGAACATGTGGGATCCTTTAAAATGACACTTATATGATGCCGCCCACTATTTAACTTATTCTTCTGTTCATGTCCTTTTAGACTAATGTGTTCAAAAATGCCATTTTATGTCTGTTGCTCCCTGCAGCCACATGCTAGACAGAGATCACTTTCATCCAGGAGTCAGAAACTGTTTGTTTTATGAATAAAGACAGCACATGATGGTTTTGCGACACTTTATGCTTCTCCTCACTGGTTCTCCTCACATAGTTGACTGAAAGCTTTTAGTGGTACTTTCCCCTCATGGTTCGGTTATTTTTGATGCGTAAGGATGTAAAGAAAAATAAGTCCTCGGAAGATGTTTCTGCTGCGATGCTGCACAGCCTGTCAGTGTTGTTGTTACAATGCCATTCATCCAAGTAAACATCAAATCGTACTTAAAACGGCCTCTGCTTTGCTCGATACTTGAGGTTTGTGACAGCTTGACTAGTAGCATTGACTAAAAGGGAGGGCAAGAGGTTATTTCCTCCCAGTTGAATTTAATTTAGTTTGTTCTGGGAGCTACTCCATCTGTATGTAGTACTTCTTTTTCACACCTATATTTTCTCTGCTTCATTGCATAAAATGCCTCCGCAGGATTCATTGTCACAGAATGGGAACATAATTACTTAACGTGGTTCTATTGTGCAGACTTTGGTATTTTATTTTTTGGGACACTACCAGCAGAGATTGGCATAATTCACAGTTCACAATAATATTTGTTTGTCTTATACCGGACCTTTCTTTATAAGGCAACTCTCCCCTTCAAGCCATTATGTGAGCGTGTGCTTTAAATGATAATATTAAGGACTTCCCTCTATCTTTAGCATCATACAGAGAGAGAGAAAAAAAAAGGAGTCTGACTATTTAGCTTTTTAAAATGGTTTAACCACTGTAAGCACAGTATACAGAAAATAAGGACAAGCTTTTATGTCATACCAATTGATGGTAAGACTGCTGTGAGCTAATGAAATGTTATACAGGCAGGAAATCCTTTATTCTGTTATTTTATGGTACAAAAAAAATGCTTCAACATAGCCCAATTTCAGCTGCTATGCAGGCTGATCATACACACAGGCACACAGTCTCTCACAAACAGAAAGGAAGCCCATCCCCTTTTGTCTGTGATATAAACACCTCTGTCACTTCTAGCCCCGAAGAAGAACTTTGAATCCTCTGCAGTAAATAACGCGAGTAAATGGCTGGAGGGAAAGAGATCCACATGTGGAAAGGAAAATTCAATTGTATCGGTATTCCCTTAGAGCCCTGAGTGCTGCCACACAAATAAAATACATGGTTTGTCGTCCCATTATTTCCTGTTAAATTCTATTTACTGTGAGTGGTAAAGCACCTCTGCAGGGTTTCTGGCCCTTTGGTGAATCCTCCTCACCTTAATCAGAAATTTTTCTGCCGTTATCAAACTTATCAGGCAAGGAGAAGACAAAATGTATGCTGCCCATCTTGAGGCAATTTGCAGACAAATTGAAAATGAACAGATTCCTGCATTATCTGACACCTGTGCCGACACCTCCCACCTACAGCGATTTTAGCTGTACAAAGCCAATTTGTACCAAAATAAATTAGGAAAATTTACCTTTTTCTTTTTTGTTTTTTGAACGATGCCATAATTTTGGTATCTAATTAGGATAAGTTTCATGTTTGATTCCATATCTAATCTTTGTAATCCTATTTAAATGTTTTCCACTCTGCACTGAAAGTCAGCACATTTTTTTTAAAATCTTAATTTTGAAAGCATTTTTGTGGGCAATAATATAAACATACCATTGCATTGGAAAGCATTATTAAGCTCAGGTGATTTTATATCTACAACAACTATATGTGTCAAATGAGGGTACCCCATTTGTTCACATTTTGAATTACAGCTGATGTGATCCCCATGATGAATGATGCTTTTAACCATGCTTATACTAGCGCTCTGAGACGAAGGCACTGATTTGGTGTTTCCAGTCGACTTATTGATCCGGGGTCACAGGGCTTTTTCTCTGGTAGATTCTGGAACTCACTTGATCAGCCATACGGTATGGAAGGGCATTGATTATCCACAACATACTGCATCATACACACACACACACACACACACACACACACACACACACACACACACACACACACACACACACACACACACACACACACACACACACACACACACACACACACACACACACACACATACAAATTAAGGCCATCTTTCTTTCAGATCTCACAAAACTACAGCAACCTTCCAGTAACAGTAATAATTAAAACTGTGGCAATGGGCTCCAGGCAGCTTCTTCCTCTCATCTCCCTACAAGGTCACATGCTCTCAGTAATGCAACTAGGGATCCGTCTGGCCCTTCTGAGAAATAATGTTAGTCTGAAGACTTGAGCTGAATCACGGATACCATCACAGTGGTGATCTATTTAGACTTTCTGAATACACAGCTGCTTATCACAATCTATTTGAAGTGAATACAAAAGTTTGACTGCTTCTTAGTTTGAACTTATTCAAGGCACAATCAAACTAGTTTTATGTTCATGTTTGAATGAAAAAATGACAGAAGGGCCCAGAATAGAAAATAAAAGGTCGCAAGATAGGAATTGTACTGCTTATTCATTATAGTTCAGTGAATATGTGTTTCTGCATCTAATTGTGCGGCACTTAACTTCTCACCCTGTCACTTGTTGCTTCTCTGTTGCCTGATACCAGACACATGTGTCAACATGTTTTGTTCTGTTTCCATCTTCATTCATACATTGCCTTCACATGAACTGATTTCCATGGTGGAGGGGGCTTAATTTTCTCAACCAATCACCAGAAACCACTGCTTCGGCACACTGCTTAACAACAGTGACAGCGATGATAATCCAGCTCCTGTTGCTAATCATTGCTTTTTCTCTGATTTTCTGGAGCCAATCAGCTCAGTGAAGTGAATGGAGTCAAATAGTTTAGGCTTAGGTAGGTGCTTATATTATGTCTATGACCATGTAATAACACAGCCAATGACAGTATATGTGACAATATGAAAACTGGATGGTAAGTTGATAACTAGGTTATAAAATGTGGTGCTGGAAATAAATTGTAACATATTGTGTGTCTGCAGCAACATCAAAAATGCAGGCTAAATTGCAAATCAGCTTGGTTAATTGTTGAAGTGTCTTTTTGCATCATCTGCAATGCATTTTCCCAATTTGGCATGACATTGGTTACCAATGATGTATAAATTAAAGCCCAATTATAGCTGTACCACCATAAGAAATAAGGAAAATGCATGAGTGTAACTGTACATATTGGCAGGTCTAATAGGATTGATTGTCCCTAGTGGGACTGTTTTGCAAAATGATCTGCTGGTGCTAATTGTAAGGTTGGCCTTTGAATAATGAAGTGGTTTTCACAGAGAGGTTAGATAAAACATGAATGACAGCTAAACATCAGCTCACACAACAGCAGTGATAACTTGCATGTTTTTTGTACCAACAATGGATTTGGACACCGGACAGCATGCACCAGTGAGTACTATACAAAAAAGACAGAGTTGCACAAAAAATGGGCATATGCCTCACACTAAGAGGAAATGTATGTTATCTGATTAATGTTTAACTCTGATCCAGTAGGTGTTAAGTTAAGTGAAGATATCAATAAGTCCAAGCGTTGGAGAAAAGCAGTGATCAATATTTCAACACAGAGCATGTGCACAACTAAGCACGTTGTTAGTTAGACTAAAAAATGTCTAACTATATTATTTTTCCTTTACAAGTCAGTATATCAATGAGATATAATTAAAAGGTGGTGCAAAAGTCATTCACAAGGCACTGAATGATCTCTACTAACTTAGCATATATTCAGTCGATCAATCAGCTTTAAGTCAATTCAATGCCGTGGTAAAGGAAGCACTCCTCGACAACATATTCTATGATGGACTCTGAATACGAGTGTTTTGCAATATTAGTAATTTTGCAAAAAGAAGTACTTTATAAATTTCCTGCATAGTAAAGCTTATATTTTTGTGGCCAGTCTGCAGCCACAGTGAATTTTGTATACATGCAATCAAGTACATGTGTGCAATTGAGTATGAGACATTGATCAAGTACTTTCTAAAGGTACTTTCTAAAGCTGAGAGGGAAAGCTTTGTAATCAAAATGAAATTGTATAAAACAACCTCAAATGCTCAACCTGCCTGTGCCTATTATCTCTACTTTCACTCACAACACAACAGATTCAAAGCCCATCCATCCTCCCAGAGCCCCAAGCCCTCGTGCAGAGTAATAGTTAGAAAATAGTGGCGATGTTGATTAGGAAGCAAGGAGGTGGTCGTGGGGTTTATTCAATATTCAAGAGAGGCATTTGGTGCACCATGGGAGCACCCAGTTGGGGAGGCAGCAGTAAGGAGAAGCTTTGGACCTCACACAGACCACAGACTCAAATTCTTTATGGATGTGATGAAGGAGGGAGAAAAAAGAAGAATACTGCAGGTAGATAGTGGAGAAATTTAGTGAGAATCCTGGAGGTAATAAAAGAATCATGTATGAAAGTGAAGAGAAAGCATAAGGACTGAAAGATGTGAACAAGGGGAAAAGAAAAGATATGGTGCCAAATGCCAAGCACTTTGTGTTCACACTGCTCTACACGCACACAAGCATATGATCACATCATACCAGATCATCATATAGCTCAGTCAAGCGTGTGCTAGAGAAAAACAGCAACCCATTTCCTCCAGTTATGGAACAGGGCAGTAGGCAGCTCAGTGAAGTCATCTCATTTTACTTGGGTAAGTTAGATGTTTAATGGAGAGGAGTCAATCGGCTCGACTTCACTGCAAATTAGCTCTGCAATGTGAGCGTGATGGAAAACGTACTATTGCTTGGATACCAGGGAAGCTCTGATGTGCTTGTAGCACACACATAAGCAAAGTGAAAGTTCATACAAGCGTTACAGCTCCCTACACAAGCTTTAAAAGGTTTGTGTCACTATGTTGTGAGGTATACAGCACGTACAAACAGTCTAGACTAAGCTAAGGCTTACTTCACTTCATTCTCCTCGTGAAGATCTACAAAATTTACAGATTAAACAAGTCGTATTCAATATGAAACTACGTAGAGCATAAACTAATTGGAAAATTGTTACTAAGATCATCAATCAAAGGAACAATCAGTGTTTTGAATTGGGGGTTTTTTGCAGCTAGGGGAGTCGACCTATACTGGCCATAAGAAAGAAGGCAATTTAAAGCACGTCTGAATTGGCAAGACTTTTCAAAGCTGTCATACAGAGGAATAAAAATGTAACACAGCAACTGGAATGACTAATTACAAAATCCGATGTGTTTAGCTGATATGCCGAACTCTGTGCACCATTTCACTGAAAAGTTCACAGAATCAAAAAAATATTTTACCCACCCTGCTTGGAGTCTCAGAAGATCTGAAACTTTTCCATACAGTTTGACAGACACACCTGATAACAACATGTACTAACATTGCTATAGGTCGACATGTCGTCAAAAATAAATGTTGCAGGACCTATTTTTAAAAATGCCGACCATGTTTCAAAAAACTGTGCAGAATGTCTGTGTCATTTGTGGAGGACTCCTTATATTCCTGTTGCTGGGCTTTAAAGAAAAAATAAATTCACGCTGTCAGCCCAGACGAGACTGTGACATGAACCCTGCCATAACATGTAGCAGGATACTGTACATCACATACTTTGCCCAATAACTAGCCTCTTGACAGCTGAGTGATGTGGTGGTCGCCTCTTTTCTAACAGCTTATGGCCTGCTGCATCCCCTGCTCTAACATGTCAATCATGTTGTAGCTAATGTTGTAGCCAACATGTACATCCACCCACACACACTGATTGACTGATGTCCTGCTTATGCTTGCTGGCCCTGCACAACACCCAACTGCATTACTCTTATCTGGAGTCAGTGGCTTTCATTCTTTTCTTGTCTTATCTCTGACTGTCATTTACAGCATTTATGCTTTCCCTTACACAATTTCCTCTGGGATAAATAAATTATTTCTGATTCTGATTTTTATATCTGTATCTGGCTCAAAATCACAAAAACATTGGACTGCCAAATGCAAAGCACCTTTGTGAACAAAGGAGAGTCTGAGGATGACAAAAGGAGCTGTGGTGTGGTTAAAAAAATTTCCTCCTCTAATGTTTGGGAGTAGGATTGATCTTGCGCACATGTGCATTAAACCAGTCTTGTGAAAGCATTGAACCTTCTGTTTGAATTGCCCTGTGCATGCATTCAGTCACACATGCACTGGCAATGAAATGCAGCCGAGAGAAGCATTCAATCACTTGTTGCAGGTACTTCAGACCTCCATGTACCTATGCATGAAATACTTCTTTTCTAAGCCCTCCACCCGCCTTTACCAAACCCAGACATCAAAGACATGTGCTAAAGTTTGAAGAACAACGTGTTCAAAGAGAAATTGAAAGGGCTGAGAACAGAAGAAGGAAAATAGCAGGAGGACCAAATTCTGTGTTCTACCAAAGACAATTTGCAGCAAAATAATTGAAATTGCAAGGCTCAAACGTCTGGGTTAATGCCCCAGTTAGTCATCAATAGGTTGATGGTTGCTCATCGCACTTACTAGTGTGTTGTAAAGGTGTTTGAGTTCACATTAAAATGTTACCACTCATCCCTAAAGCTGCCCACTTAAAGCTACATCACTGGCACAGGTTAAATAGTGGAGTAAACCTGGTGACTTAATTCTAACCTCAGTATACTGAGTATACTAAGTCATTAAGTCTAGCGGCAAGCGAAATGAGACAGACGAGCAAGAAGCAGTCCCGTGTCAATTCAACAAATAATTCATAAGAGCCTTTTTGTTGTACAGTGTAGTATCTGCGTCGCATATTAGATATGGCATTTCCATGGAGCATTAATCAATAGAAGGTGTCACTTGTCACCAGCGTGTCTCTGGGAGTGCGAGGCAGGAAAGATCGAACATCCTCCTCTCATCACCTCTGCCATGAGATGAGCTTATACTCTAGGACTCTGCCATTCTTCATCAGCCGACAGGCTGTCCTTGAACGAAGAAGATGAGTGGCAGTGAAGCATCGCTATCACAAACAAGACTGGGGAAACCATTTTCTTATCAATCGCGGTGCTGTGTACACGGCAGACATTGAAATGACTTGGTGCAAAATGAAGGGAGAGAATGCTCGTTTATGCTCCAGCTGGAAAAGTTAGCTAACAGGGTAGGTTTATAAGTAAAATGGCTAAATCTCTAAGAGAGGGAGAAAAATGTTCTATTCATCCATATTTGATATAAAACCTTCTTTTAAGTAAAAGTCCAGTTAAATAGTATTACTCCATGCTAGCCAAACCTAGACAGAAAATTCAGTGAATACTCGGGAACCTGTGGGAGGAAGGGGCTTTGAGTGATGGTATTCTGCCAACTTGCTCCATAACTATTCTATTTATAAACTGAGATTTGATACCGTAACCTGAAATCTCACTGTGTTCCCTGCTGCTGCCACTTGGCTGCCAATGAATGATTAATGAGCAGATGCTGAACTGCAGAGACCATTATTGTTCTTTTCTGTCCTCCCTCCTCCTCCTGTCCATTGCTCTATACACCAATTCCTTCAGCGAGGCTGGAGAGTACATTGCACAAGCTTGCCCAAGTTGTACTGAACACACTGT
>VURO01008442.1:23452-41796 GCA_015108175.1 Pelvicachromis taeniatus
AATTTTAAAATGAAATAAACATATTATCAACCTGTATCAACCTGTATCAGTATCAACCTGAGACTTGAACGGCGGGATGGGGCGGGGGGGCGGGGGCGGGGGGTGTGTGTTAAAATTTGTACTTAATTAGGATTGTAAAGCACAGACTAGTTTCTGCCAGAGTTTAAACACTTCTCAGTGTTTTATATTGCGGTGATTCCCACTACACCCCTCCCGCTTCGTTGCTTTGAAGCTGCTAGGCCTACATCTTAGGTCCACCAATCAGGATTCAGCCACATCAGAATCACAATCTGAAACTGATCAAACAATATTCATACAGATCTGATAAAGTAGATTATTATTTTTTCATAAAAGCAATGTGGTAAATGAATAGATCCCCCTCTCACATCTGCAAAGAGAAATATAAAGTCAGCATCAAGTCCTCCATTAACCCGACTGTTGAAACAGAAACAGGATGGTCTGAGCCTCTTGTTAGTTTTAACAGACAAGTAGTTGTGATTATTAATCATTGATTGTAGGGGGGGGAAAGTGGCCTAAAACACAAAGATGATTTTCTAGCAGAAAGGTTGGTGACGTTGGGGGACTAACGGAGCACTATCACCACAAAATACTGAACGCTGTGTTTGTCAAAGTAAGAACAGCTGTACCTGTTAGCCTTTCTTTGACAGGACAGTACGGTTAGACATGAAAGTAGCGTTAGAAACTGCGGAAAAATGCCTTAAAACATGTTTTTAGTTTATTTCTTTTTTCTTTTACAAAAAAACTTGTTTTTTTCATTTTTGGTCTTATTGGGTTTCTTTAGAGTTATTAATCTGTTTTTGTTAAGTTTTCCCCTTTAGTAAGGCAAGGAGCCATCTTGTTGGGAGGCTAGCACCTTTGGTGAGGTCCTCTCCACACACTCGGGGACACACACAGATATAACATTTTGGTTTGCAGTAAGACATATTTGATCCACTCCCCAAGTGGCTCCCATCATGTCTTAATTTATTTGTTTTGGGTAGTAAAGCTCTTCTTATAGAAAAATTATAATCAATATTTTAAGTAATTCTGAAGTTTTTATTTTTAATGTTTCTTTAATGTTTCTTGTCCAAATATATACCGTATTCATGTACTTTTAGTTGATGTATTTTCCTATATAAGGAAATGGAATCGAAATTCTTCACAGGGAAAAAAAAACCAACCATTGCCCTTACAGGAAATGTACACCTTTACTGATGCTCAGTAAACTATTAAAATATTTGTTAGAAGAGCCAATAAACTGCACCATGTAATTTTCACTCTATAGCAGGTTATGTATGGCCAGTGCATAGGAAGCCCACACACAGGCAATTTATGCTGTGAGTGGGCAAACATTTCACTGGAGACAACCAGCATGCGCAAATTACTATATTTTAAGATGCCAGACATGGAGACTCTCTCTCTCTCTCTCTCCCTCTAAAGAAAGCTTTTACAGCCCATACTTACAGGAATCTATCAGGTCCATTTAGCTGAATAATATTCAGATGTGACTCTTACCCTTGCTTTTTGGTTCGGTTGCTGATGATGGCCACAAATAAATGAAACACACAATAGACAAAACACGTAGGAGAGAATAGCAAAGAAAACACAACCAAAGCCAGAGGATGATGCCGAAAATGCCAAGATAGTTTCATCTGCATTTTTTTCACCCACTCTTCAAGGACACAAGATGTTTTCATGCAAAGCAGAATAAGAAAATGAGATGGCACTGATTTTTCAAATACTTAAAAGCTCTGCAAAATTGATCCAAATCCTTTGAACAAGAGAAACAGGTGCTTTCTGTTCCATTAAACAATGAGATGCTTTATATCACTTGTAACTTTGCTTTCTTCTTCTATTTTTCATAAAGATTATTGGTATTATAAGTCTTGACTTTGTATTTTTGCATATCCGTTAAAGCCCTGCTGATTTTTATCTGGAAAGGGCGTCAAGTATGTCTCAGTTATAAATCCTGGATCAATGATTTTGCGGCCAAGAAAATGACAAACGTGGGGTTGATTTAAGGAATTCATAAAGCAAATGAGTGTCACCTCACTACAGGTGAAAGACTACAGTAATAAAAAAATCTATGTACATGAAGAAGATGATGTGTGGCCCCGTCTACTGCTCAGTTTTTTGCTGTGGTGCCAGGATCAGTTGTGACATTGAGGTTTCAACCATGTTTTCAGGCTACTGATTTAACTTTCAGATATCAAGATCGAATCAGTCTGATACGTCCATTACTGTTCTGCCTCCACTGTGTGTGTGTGTGTGTGTGTGTGTGTGTGTGTGTGTGTGTGTGTGTGTGTGTGTGTGTGTGTGTTTTTGTGTGTGTGTGTTTTTGTGTTTGTGTGTGTGTGTGTGTGTGTGTGTGTGTGTGTGTGTGTGTGTGTGTGTGTGTGCGTTCATTTGCCTGTACTGTATTTCTGGGTCTGTGTGGGTGTCGGTACCAGACTTCAGACGTGGTTGCTCATGCAAAGGATTCCATTAGAGAGGTAAGGCAATATGAAGTCTATTACAGTGCTGCTGCTCTGCTGGAGTTCCATTGATTGTCCCGAGCCTTGTGCTGAGAGGATCGAGTAATTTGTTTATATATCCATGAAAAAAAAAAATCATCCAGAAGTTAAAATTACTCAGACCATCTTTTTCATTCCCTTTCACTCTCTCCCTACTTCCATTCACAAAAAAAGGTAAATCAGTGTAATCCTACAGATGTATCACAACTCTTACTCCCCTCCTGCTCCTTCTCTTCATCTCTGTCCATTAGACAGCTAATTTGATTTACAGGGATAGCCTTTCTCTGCTTACAGCTGGGGAAGAGATATCAGTATATCCCAGTGGCAAGGACCTCAATAACTCTAGAAAATCTCTGTGCAGGTCAGGGCTCATGGTAGCTTGCTCTTATTAAAGTGACCGCTATGTATATGAACAGGTAAAAACAAAGTGTTTCAAGCTGTATAGGAGATAAAGATGTAGGAGAATTTCTCAGAATGGAAATTTAACCCGTAGACTTCAGCTTTCTATTGGGATTAACATTCTTCCAGCAGCTGGTAGGGTTCATATGATTATTCTGCTGAAAGATCCACTTCTCTTCATCTTTTGACTCGTAATTGACTGTTAATTACTGTTGCTGTTTCATATTGGTTTAACTTGAGTTTATTCAGAGTGCTCACTTCACTCCAATCTGTTTACCTGTGCACTTCCTACTATCACTCACAAGTCTCTATGCTTATGATGTAGCATTTATAGCACAGATTTCCACCTGACTTCACCCTTTTCTCTAACAAGTTCCTATTAATAGTGAATGCATATCATCATTTCATATAATATTGCATTAATGTTCATGGTTTGACAGTCACATGTCTAAATAAAGTTATGTTGCAATGTTTAGGGAAATGTTTATGCTTTCTTAAATGCCATGCCATAATTAGACGGTGTTAGAAAATAGCCCTATGAATGTTATGAAGGTTAACGTAATGCCAATAATTTGATTTCTGCAACTTTTTTTCCTTATGGATTATCTGCTCTCTATGAATCCACCGTGGAAGTAGCAAAAGAGGCAAGACACTGGTTGTAATTTCTGTTGCCATCGTGACCGGGTCTCTCTGGGAAAAGATAATTTTTACTTGGCTAAATAAAGGATACAACAATAATAAATATTAATTTTCAAAGTTTATGAAACAGACATGTAAAATACCTCTGACAGATTTTTCCCATTGACGTGTGTGAAAATGTGTGAAAATGTTAAATGCAGTACGTGGGAGTTGATTCTCAACAGCATGACTATCTCGAGTGAGGCATGGAGTTTTACCACATCATATCACATTTATCATAATATGAGGAAAGAGTAAGGCTGAAGATTTGCTGTGTGGGGGTTAATTTAGCACAGAAACATGGGGTACAGTATTTTACCTGAGCTAACCCTAATGCATCTCCACTAACTGAGGAAATGGTATTTCCTCACAATAAATGAGAAATACAAAAACAGCAAAAACACTCGGAAAAGTTGAATTTTCACCAACAGTATGTATCAAATGATAAATGTTTTTTTTTTGTTTTTTTTAAGGTTAAAAATAGACACAAATTGCTGTGGATAGCGTGCAGAGATTTACATTAGATTCAATAATGAGCTCCCTTGAACAGCACACTATCCACTCTACAGACCTGAAAGCTATTCTTGTGAGCATGGTTTCTGTAGTGAGTCAGTAAAAAGTATTCATCCACAAAGCATTATTCACACAAAAAAGAAACGTAGATAAAAACATGCATCTTTGAAAAAAAGACTACCAATATGAAACCGCTAACAGCGTCGATATCGCTGATCCACTTACATCCCTGCCTGACTCCATCAGCACCTCGGTGTATGAGTGTGGTCGCAGTGGCCCAGAAAAACACTCTAGTTGAATAAGGTTGGGGAACAGGTTTGTATAATGAAATGTGGCCCAACATGGGTACGCTGTGCAACTGGTAACAGATTATTCCTCTAGAACCGGAGGGGATCTGTGCCTAAGGCTTCACTCAGTCAGGGACAACTCTCTCCTAAGGCTGGGTAGTGTCCTGGTTTTCAGGGTTTCAGTATAACAAATTCAAGCAGGCAACTAGGAATGTGAAATATAACAAATTATTAAAATCACTGACAGGCGAAGTGGATAATACTGGTTAACTCATTACAGTGCTAGGAAACTTTGTGGATGCTGCAGACCAAGTGTGTACCAACATAGTGGCCTCTCCCAACAAGACAAAGAGCCCAAAGTGTAGATCCAGGATCCAAGCTCTGCAGATCCCCAAACAGGTAAGCATGCCCCGGGTCCTGTCAGTGCTCTTTGCCAGACAATACAGGAACAGGTCAGAGATACACAATATACGGCAGAAGGCTTTAATGTTGTGGCGCGCCCTTAAAGCAATGACTCCTGCCTGTCTTTTGACTCCCACAGCACTTTTTGTTTCTATTAGCGACAAAAAATTAAGCACATGGGGCATCAAAATTAACTAACTAACCCATCTGAACGGTATAAAAAAATATGTCATGTAAAAGTGAGAACTCATCATGTATACCACACAAAACAATTACATAACTTGCTTTACATGAACAGCATGTTAGGTTAATCAGTGCTTCTAAATTGGCTTCAGGTGTGAATGTTTGTCTGTCTCTCTAAGTTTGTGATGGTTGGGCGACCCTTCAGGGTCTCTTGCCCAGTAACAGTAAGAGGGATATTTCCTTCTAAGTCCTTCCCCTTTGACGGTGACTACCATCACTGAAATTATTAATTCATATCCGTTTTTACAAAATAAACTGATGCACTATTTATAGTAAAGTATCTAAGTTGACCTCACCTAATCTGGGATTCAATAGTTTGTCCTTGATTCATAGCCGTCTGCACTCACAGCACATTTTCTCCTTCTTCTTTAGTAATAGGATAAATCTTATGACACGTTGAAAAACTGCCTCGTAATCAGGGCTTATTATTATTTCTTATAGTCTATATGTATCATAAAGGAACATAAAGCATGCCTGTGAGCTACAGACAAAGAAAAGAAGAAAAGGTGTTTCTAACAAAATTAAGATGCAGTGAGAGAATAAAGAGCTTAACAAAGTCCGTCCACGTCTTAATGTGCGTTAAGAGGTGTACCAGCGTCTGATGTGTCATTAAATGCAGCTCTCTGCTTTAGCTGATTCATTGGGATTTCACTTTGCCGTACTATTTGCTTTGTTTCCAATCTTGGCCTATCAAGAAACTCACAGAAAGTGTCTTCTGCATTCCTCTCCACCTCCTCTGCTTTGCTTTTTCCATCTCTTCCTCCACATCCCCCTCAGCCCATGTCCAATGCACACTGCAGCTCTCAAATGCCTGCTTTTGTTTGTTTGTTTGTTTTTTGTAGTCCAAAAACATTTTAGAGCCATGGTGAATGAACCCCTCTCAAAAAACAACGAGACAGTTAAACCGCTGATCATCAGCAGAAGTTTGTTCAATTACTTTTAGCTTATAGCATTAAACTAAATTTAATTTAAATCACATAATCTCTCCTTTTTGTGTTTAGCACATTCCTACACTGCCTCTGTTTTTAATCGCCAGGGATGGTCCTCCAGAGAGCACAAGAAAGAACCTGCGTTGGTTTGCAAACTGAAGAGCATCCGCCTCCTGCTCTTCCATTGGTTACATCTGCACTATCCTGGATCACTCATTGGCATCTGATAATCATCTGATGAGTGCCACCTACACACTTCACATAACATAGTCCTTTTTTTTTTTTGTTTTAAAGAAAGCAAGGTTCAGGGATCTATCTTCGTTACTTCTAGTATTTTTTTTTAACAACAGCAGCTTCACAAAAGAACAAGATAATAAAAGTGACTTCCAGTCTTGTTCTCCCTGTTGTAGCTATACTGAGAACATCTCACTGACACATGAAACTACCATTTATTTAACACAGGCAACATGCGTGCATTGAAATGATATTCCAGTGTATCATCTCCTTTCTCCTTTGCTCCTTTCGCTCTGCTGTCTGACTATATTAGTACCTTTATTTGATATTCACAAAAAGCATTACTCTGCTGTGCAACCTCACTCACCCTCAGGGGAAGCTACACTTGCTGGTTTCTCCGGAGAGAAGAAGGAATTTCAGATTATCTCTTCAGCTCCAAAGCTGTCCATTCCTTTGGGCAACGACTCTGCTTATCAGAACACGTGTTTTCCATAAAAACTGCTAATTTTTTCCTTTTTTTTAATTTCTTTTTTCATTCTCCCCAAAAATTCTCTTTGAGAAAACCAAGGTACTACACATTTTTAAATTTATCCTTTGGAACTATTTGCACCCCTGCCGGGAAAGGCTGTTTACTGGTGGAATTATGATTACAGGTCAAAGGGTTGTGTTTTCCATTTGGGGACTTTTTGTTGTGGATGTGGGTCAGGCTCTGCGTGGCTGAAAGGAGTCAATGGATGGATGTAGCTTGGGAGCAAAACAAACAGTACTAGTGGGTGTCAACCATGCTGTTTTATCATGTTCCTCTGTGTTATTGATTTCCATACGTGTATTTAATATTGCGTAGAATATCTGAAAGTTTGGCTTTTCGTTGTTTTCAGTAAAAGAGTGATGAGAGTGAACCACTGCAGTCCTACGGGTACACTAAAGTACTCATTTTTTTAATTGTGTCATCGAACACACGCATATATTTAAAAAGACATGGACGTGGCTTAGATTTGAGTAGTATTTGCAGATGAATTCATTCTCTCGCCAGAATATAGAAAAACAGCACCAGAAGTTGAATAAAACATAAAGGAAGTAGAAAAAAAATATCTCACAGCAGAAAGGTCTTTGTGGAGACAAAACACGATGTAACAGCTGGAGAATCAGAACATGTGAAGCACTGAGGCATGTTTTGAAGGAGCAGAGGATATTTTTTAGTGTTGACGAGAAAAACGTGTTGGTAATGTGTGTTTTTTGTATGATTCATGTAATAATTTAGATAGGCTATTAGCTTTTTACTGTTAGCTCATGACTTCAGCACCTCTTCTGTCACTTTATTGTCTCACCAAAAAAACTTGCGTTGTGTCTTTTTTCTGGTTTCAGGAGCTTTTGTGGAATTTTTTTTTCAGTTTCTTCTGTTTTGATGGACTTCCATTTGTTTTGTCCTTTTTCAGCATTTCTCTATTTGCTGGTGTTCAGTTGCAGTCCATGCAGATTTATTCAGGGCCACCATACATTTCTCTGTCAGAGCTGCACAATGAGCTTAGGTTCATCACTGCATCTTACTTCTATTGTGTTTGACTGAGCTTTGAAGGAGTGGAAGAACCATCCACCTCCCTGGAGAATGTCTGGAGGCTGTTGAGCACCTTCCCTTTGCAACACACGGACACACCTACAAGAAGCAAATGGTCGAGTTTTCTCCTCACCTCTGTGGATCCACAGTTCTTTGAGGGTTGACAGAGCTGAGTCTAAAATCAATAAGACCATGCAACACCGTAGCCACTTGGGCCACAAAGATACATTATCCAAACACCCTTTAAGAATCACTCTTAAAAGGTGTTTCCTATTCTGAGTCTACAGACTATGGAATAGCAAGTAATAGAATTTCTTCTGGTAGCATTAAACAAAAAGGTTTCAAACATTTACGTTTATTTTGAATGTTTTATTTTTTAGTCCTCAAGATATAGTTAAAAAAATCTGGCTTGACAGAGGAAACATTTACTGCTAAAGTGAGAAGCGCGCTTAATTAGCAGACATGTTTCTGAGCCACTCGTAACAACTTTATTCCTCCTTTCTGGTGAAAAGTCTTGCTCTGTGTGCACAATGACACCATTGACACAGATTTGATGCCATATATTATATTAAGAAAAGGAAAAAGAGCTTAAAAACCCCAGAAAGAAGTTAAAGATGCAAATTACCATCACAATCAAAAGGCAGGTCACACTAGGTTTCCTTCTCAATTAGCCATTTTTGTCAGTCACAATAAACTTCCCATCTCTTTGATAAGTGGATTTTATAACCTAAGCCAAGTCATCTACATTGTTCAGCCACCCGGTGACCTAGTCTTGATACCCCGACAACATTTACCCAAATCATCTTCTGCAACAGATTTTACAAACATGATTTAGTGAGTCTGATTCTTATTATGATCTCAGGAGTCTCTACTAAAGGTGTACTGCATCATTTCTGTACCCAGACCCATGAATATAAAGCATTACTGGCAAGTACAACTGAAATCTGCAAAACATTTACGGGAAAATGTGCAGTGCCTTTACATTCCCCGTGTACAAGTACTGAACAAGTGTGGCGGATAAGTGCAGGTGATATATTTAACGCTGTGTCTACAGAGAAAACACAAAACAGCATGTATATTAGGTGCAATATATGCCCCTTAATGCACCTCTAGTCATATTTTAGTTTCATTTCCTGTGTTTTACAGGCATTACCAGTCCTGTACTGAGTCTGTGCGACGCTCAAAAACAGCTAAGTTCAACACTGTGCCTGGATGTCTTCTGTGTAAACATATACTATAGGAGCTGTTAAGCTCCTCATGTTACGCCTCCTATGCAGACCTGTTGTAAAGTGGCAGATAATGAGTGAAAATACACCCACACCATTACATGATAGTTATAACTACATGTTGTCTTTATCGACAAAATCAAATGTCAGGCACTGCGTGGAGCGAGTCAGGAAAAATGTATTTTTTTATTCTAACAGAACTATTCTGAAGAAGACCTTCAGTAGAGCTGCCTGCCGCGCACCTCTTCTCGCTCCTCCTTTGTCTCTTTCTTCTATAGTCTGACCATGATTATAGCGCCATACAACACTCCGTTGCAAACGTGACTTGGATGTCAATGCTGACCATTCCCATACTCAGCATGCTGCGTATATCAGCGACTCATCTCCAAGACACAGGCTCCAAGGTCGATCAATGTGAGACATGCCATTAGGTTTCTCCCTCTCCTCCTTTTGCTGAACTCTCAGATATCATTGCTGTAACTCCTTCTTTGGTTTTCTGTGTAGATGTCATTTCCTTTTATTTTGTTTTTGTGGAGAACATAGAGGTGGATTTGGTGGCCTTCATGATGCCTGCATCAAAGTCATATTACTCCAAAAACGTCCAGGTGCAATCTCCCATTTAAAAGCAACAATATTCTACTACTCTGAGGTATCTCATCACCTAAACTGCAATTTCTAGCAATCACTAGAGCAGCTAGACTATGACTCTAACATTTAAATACTCCAGTGATGTCTTCACCTAAATGTCCTTCAGTTATGCTTGTTGCTTGTCCTCTGAACAGGTGGATGTTTGCCAGCCCTCTGAAAGGGTCTGAAGAACAGTTCAGTTGCTGTAAGGAGAGGCAGTAGAACAGCAAGCACCTTGAGCACGAAGCTATAAGTCACTGAGGTATTAGGCACTTGAAAAGAGGCAAGTTAAGAGGACTAAACAAAAGGACTGGAAATGAGCCAGGGTTAAGACCTTTACATTGTGAGTTTCTGCCTACAGAATTTCAAATTAGGCATTCTCACGCATCGAGCAGAAAAGGAAAGGACAGAGGGAAAGAAAGAAAACTTCAACATGTAAAATAACTGCAGGTCTTTGGACTGTGGAGGAAGCTGGAGTTCCCAGAGAGAACAAGGATGTTATAGAAACTCCCCACAAAAATGATTTGTCTGACAGTCGATTGGAACCCAAGAACTTCTTATGTGAGGCAACAGTGCTAACAACCCTGCCACTGTGCTGCCCCTCAAATTTCTGGTGACCACAGATATGTGTCTGGACCAATAAACCATCTGGTATACACAACCAAAAACCTATCCCTCGAGACAATCTACTGGTCTGCTCTTCAGTATGTTAAATTTGTAATATTTGGAACAGTTAATTGGTAGATATTAGCCATCCATTTATCAAAGCTGACCTAAACCACTGTATGTTAATAGTACCAGTGCGGTAAAAGAACCATTACATAGAACAGATGGGAGAGCTGGTCTTGGAGCCCTGCCACTAAAGAAAAATTAATTACCAAGGGTCTGAGTCAATCAGCCATGGATTTTCAATTACTCTTCAAATGGTGGCCATGAAGCAGCTTTAACTGTGAAATATGCTTTTGAGAGGTCTGAAAAAACAGGAACCGGTCCGGGGATTCATTTCATTTTCAAAGACCTGCCTCCAACACAGGTAGAATTCTTCATTGAGGGCATCTGATAGCATCTGGCTTCTGCAGCAGAGGGTCACTTCATTGAGCAGCGAGAGAGAGAGAGCGAGAGAGAGAGAGAAGAGAAAAAGAAGTGTCCAAGATCTTGCTATAGGGGGAATACAAAGGCCGTCCTGCTATAGAGAAAACTCTCTCCCTCTCTTTCATGGCCTTCCTCTCTCTATCTTACCTTTACCCGCTTCTTTACTCTCTCTGACTTTTCAATTTACAGAGACCTGCAGGGGCAAAAAGGCTGGCTCAAAGAGGACTGTCAAGTTTTAAAATTCCATCTCCTGGGTTGCAAGAAAGAGCGAGAGACAGACACAGCCAAAGTGTGAGGGGGCTCGGAGTCCAACATTCAGTAAAGTGATATACCCATGAATATGACGCACCAAAGACAGAATAGGGTAGCATTACAAAAGTGTCTAATGAGATACCGTTAAATGAATGGTGCACTATTGGAATGGTTCAGGTGAGTTGTAAATATTGCACATTTTTCACCTGTTCGTTTACAGATCGGTTCGTCTGTCTTTAAAAACACTGCTGTTTACACATGGCAAAACAGTAAAACAGTATTTATTCAAACCACGCTCTAATACGAGTCAACACAAGGCTTTTTATTTGGTAATAAACTGGGATTGTAACAGTGGGAAAAAATGTGCCTTAGTCATTTTTACAAAAAATACTGGTCACTGTTGGATCATCTGTGTGCTCTATTATAAATGTGTTCCACATAATCCCCATTCATAGACAAAGGAGACCCAGCTAAACACTGATGAAGAGAACTTTACCCCCATAATCTGCAATATCCGTCTCGGAAAGCAGAGGCGTGTGTTCAAGGGTTCACCGCTTACCCCATAATTATACCAATTAAGCTGATTACTCTCTCTGTTTTCTGCCAGTGGGGGAAAAGGAAGTAATGCCACAACAGAGCCTGAAATCAAAGTTTACCTCTGCAGGATAAACACCCAGCCCAAATGAAATTTCTATTCCAACCCCATGCAGGCTCACTCTGTCACACTCACTTCCTATCAGAGCAATAAAAGCAAGTTGGAGAGTTTAGGGGGGAGCCGGTACATGTGGATGATGGGTTGAAAGAGGGTATTGTTCAGAAAACAAATCAATGGACAAAATAAATATTTCACACTCACCAGTGAGCCATTGTTTCTTTTGATTGCCTCTATGAATTCTCTCTCTGTGATTGTGTGTGATTAGTCTCACACACACTTCTTCATCCTGCAACACTCCCTCTGGACTGAACAGGAGGTGAGGCGGGTGATAAAACCAGCTTGGTGTGGGTGGTCAGTTTACCAAGTAAAGTGAGGTATTCTTGTATTTTTAAGTACCATCAAAGGCTCATCTCTGTGTGAGATGTTTGCAGTGTGCCCTAACGAGATGACAGAAAATGTCAAGATTATTAATACTGTTATTATTATTATTATTATTATCAACCAAGTAGCAAGCCAGTGGAATATGTGGAAGGCTCTGGCTTTTCAAAAGTGTGTAAATGTGTGTGTGTGTGTGTGTGTGTGTGCATGCGGAAAAAGAAGAAAGCGACAGTGTGGTTACTTTCAATTATGTCCTTTTTCATATTTAATGGTGTTTATTGGAGGTAAAGGTCAGCGACGGTGTGTTTATGAGCGCTTCCTGATGCTGAGAGAGGAAGCTGGCATCCTGCTGGTTAGTGTGTGCTCTCTCTTTAAAAATGCACGACGCCATGCCATAGGGAGTGGTGACCCCCCTTGGCGTTAACCTATTGAGTAGTAAATATCAGGTAACACAGCCAATGAAATTCCACGTCTCACATTTTCCCTCGCAACCTTTTACCGTGTTCCTTGGGAATAAGTACTAGAGTGTGTTATTTAATGAAAGAAATCCATTCTGTATTATTGAAAAACTGGTGCATTGTATCGATTTCCTTTTTATATGTGCACAAGATCTGACCCTTGGCATGCTATATATATATGTACATATCATGATGAGTTTGCTGTAGTGGATCTTGTTTCAGCAGTATTACCTTACCTTAACCAAGACAGGAAGTAGTTTAACAGTCCAAGTGCTGAGGGTACTTTGAGGCTAATCAGCATTTAGGACGATGAATAATTACTCTATTTTTACAGCGGTCACGTTCTAGCTACATTTCATGCTTGATTCCATATAACTAAAGACTGGAAGTGCAATCATCAGTGCAAAAGTATTACCACGGATGTTCTGTGAAGTACCACAGGACACCTTTGAACTAAAAATGAAGTATGACCTCCTCAACTGCAGGAGACAACATTTAATGTTGGACCACTTGCTGAATACAAAGCTTTCTGCAGGAAATAACAAAAACAAAACCCACAAAACCCCAAAATGATGGCATAATATTAAAAAAGTAAATCATATTTTTAAAAAATCAGAGTTGCTTATGAGTCTAATATCATCCCCAGCACCAAGAACCATTTACATATGTTATTGCTAAATCTTAAAAATAAATAAACAGATGCTGATAATTATTGATAATTATTCGTACGTGAATATAGCAATGAATTTCAGCTCAACAGGACCAAAAAAACATCTATCTCCATGTTAAATGCTTGAAATTTATCTAAAGAAAGACAAAGCAGCAAATGTGACAAAACCTGCTAAAACCCCCCAAAATAACACAGTTAACATTACAAAACACTAAATAACACTGAAACAAGTTCTACCAAGTAAAATCTATTGTTGTATCATGGAAGTTAGTTCTAAGTCACGTTATTTTTTGTTTTTAAAAGACAGCAGTAGCTAAAAAGCAGCAGCCAACAGAAGACAGCGTGACAGGAAACATCACACACAAAGTCGCTTTTAATACCACAGGGGTATTTATAAATTTAAAGGGTGGTACAAGCTGAGAATGCACCTACCTAGACAGTGTGTCTGTGAGTGTGTGTATATGTGTTGTTGTTCAAGGAGATCCAACCATATGCACATTTTGAGCTCAGTGTTTAAGAACATTCTGCCCCACTTTCCCTTTTTTCCTCTGCCAACCTGTGGAGTTCAACAGTGGTCAGATATGCGAATGTATGACAAGGCACGTGTGTGTATTTGTGTTCTGCTCTTGAGATTGCATCATTACGTGGAGGTATATGTATGAGAAGAGGAAGATACATACACAGAATATATGTTTTTGTTTGTGCACGTAGCCTTACGTATGTTTATTGTACGCACACAGATGAGAGTGTGAGAGAGAGACAGGTTCAAAGACAGACAAACTCCACTCTGCACTAATGAGCTGGCTGTTCTGCTCTCCCTGCTTTGTCTCCCAGGCCCTCCTGCTTGCAAACCACTAAAAGGTTTGAATTAAAATTTTAAACAGTGCACTGTGCCGTGCTGCCTGCGTCTCAGGATATTTATATATAAAACACACTTCACATACCCCAAAGCAATGGGAGTTATATAGTGTGTAGAAAACCCTTGCAGTGTTCTTGCAGCTGATTAGACAGCTCACCCTCTTACAGGTTAACAAATTCCAGCATAAGATGTCCAATACTGTGAAGTCTGCACTTTGAACAAACCACTGTGGATAGAAATCAACTTGCTAAACAGAAAATCTGTTATGCTTAGTTTTGTTATTTATTAGTGGCTTTGTTGAAAGGGAATTAGGACCATGGCACATACTGTATCTGACTTAAAACAAGTATAGTGCAATAAATTTAATATTAATTCAGTTCAATTCAGTTCACTGTTATTTATATAGCAAATACCAAATCACAACAGGAGCTGCCTCAAGGCACTTTATGTTATAAGGTAAAGATGCTACAATAGTAGAGAGAAAACCCCAACAATCAAACAACCCCCTTTGAGCGAGCAACTGGCAACAGTGGGAAGAAAAAATTCCCTTTTGACAGGAAGAAACCTCGAGCAGAACCGGGTTTGGAGAGGGCAGCCATCTGCTGTGACCAGCTGGGGCTGATGGGAAGAAGACAGAAATACTTACATTTTCAATCTTGCATGCATGCTGTGAAGGACAGAATCATAAAGAAATGCCTGCCGTAAAACCACATGACGGTATCAGTCAGAAACCATTAAGCAAACTTTAAAGGGCTCCATTTGAAAATGTCTACCTTCATGCTAAACAAAGAAACTGCCCTGTCAGTTTTCAGCATGCCACCAATTTGCACGTGAATGTGATGCTGCGGCTACAAAACAAAGCTAAATCTTTTGACAAATGTGACACGTAAACTCAGTGTAATGCAGCAGAGAGCATGTTATGACTATTCATGAGCTGTGAGTAGTTTCCTTGCCATGTTTGTCTGCATTCTGAAATGGTGCAAGCCCATATTTCTGTCAGCATAATTGGAATATGAGAGTTCTTCGTGCCAAACGCTTCACCACGTCTTTGCCAATTACAGCAATTCCTGCTTTTTGTGCCCAAGGTTTTCTGAGGCCCTTTGAAAAGGAAGACCCTTTTTGTTACAGGAAAGATTGAGATGGGGGAAGAAAAGAGAGAGAGAGAAGAGGGCTAGAAAGAAACGAAAGGAGAGAGAGAGTGACTGATGTGAGGGACGGCATTGGGAAATGTGCAAGCCAGTCTACATGCAAATTGCACATGCACATATCTGCTCCTGCATCTGTGCAAGAATGGGTTAGTTTATTTATTCATCTGAGCAATTGTTTGTCTGCCTGAATCTAAGCCTGAGTGCCACAGCTGTTCAAAGAGGACACCAACTGGCAGTAGGATTCAAGAGAAGTTGTTAGCCTAAAGAGAAGCGTGTCTTCACCGTGGAACTTATACAGAATCATTTAAGAAAGCTAGAATTGATTAAAAACTGGAGAAATAACTACACAAATGGTATTTGATATTTAAAACAATCAAAGATATGAATGACCTGTGTAACTTTGTATGCGAATATAGCCAGAAAATAGCATTTACATAATTTTGTTAGGTGTTTATCTTTTGGGAATAAGTTAAAGTGGCCTAAAGCTAGAAAGACATTATCATTTATCATGAGTTATCATACTGGATTCCATTTGTAGCCGCAGGTGAAAAGGGAAGGTATTCAATGACTGCACCAGTAGGGAATAAAAATAGCATTGAGCTCAGTATCAATCTCAAGGAGGCTTAACGCTTCTGCATTCTGATGCCCCGATAAAGAGAAAGAGGATCGTGTGGGAGGAAATAACGGCAGAATAAAGTGGCAAAAAGGGAAAAGGAATTTAATCAAGTAAGGAGGTGGAGAGAATCTTTAAGCCTCTCTGCCTAGATATGGTGTTTGTCACACAAAACACTTTGATCAGTTTTCAGACGGGTGCAGTTTTATATCTGAGCAATATTACAGTTTGAGTGCGGTTAGCATAATACAGCTTCATGCAGCCATCACATGCACAGCTGCTTATTGTGCAATACTTTGCTGTACATGTTGCTGTGTTTGAAATTAAAAGCAGGAATGAAAATATAGACACCACAAGTCAAACCAGTTTTCCTGTCTGCATAACTAGATGCTCATCATCTAGTTAGAAAGCGTGTCTGTGCTAATGTGTGCTGTGTGTATAGGGTACGAATTATCCTTATGGCCATTCTACTGTAAAATCAGGTTATATCATCACAGTACAAGAATACTGTACATCAGGGATTGGTGAGAGAAGGAAGACAAAGGGGAGCAATGGAGGATGGAAAGCACTCAGTAATAAGAGTCCTTTTTCCATTTCCGCTCTCTTATTCACTAACTTCTGTTTTTTTCTCTCTCATTCATTTTATTTCTCCCACTCTCTCTCTGAATGGGAGTTGATGCCTCAGATATTAGTGAGCTGTGTCAGACAGTTAAACTGCCCTTTATCGATCCTCTAAGCTTCACTCTTTCCAAGCAGCCGTTATGGTTTTAATGGCTTGTAATGGAGCTGGGGTCTCTTTGATGTTCAATTGCTCAGCTAGTCCGCCCTTGTTTTTGATATAGTTTCAAAGGATCTTCCTAATGCCTGCCTCAGAGAAGCCCATTTCCGACAACAAATTTTTGGGTTCCGTGGTTCTAAACTGTCCATTCACTGGAGGAAAGAAAAACTGAAGACGATGGAGTTGAATAGGACAACAGCAGTCTATTGAGGGGCTTGTAAAGGCTTTCTGGCTAAATGCAATGTTAATAAAAGACATGAAAGCATCCTTAATAATAAAATATAATTTATTGGAACAAAACTCACAAGATTTTATATTTAAATGCTCTTCACAATTCCTTCTGACAGCCATTCTGTAAATGTCAACTTGATTCAGCATTTGTTACTTTTTGAGTCACTTTTGCACTTGACAAAAATTCAATACAAAGTTAACTGTAGTGAGAAATTATCCAAAAATCTTTTTTTAAGAGCATATCCTAAATAGCATGAAATTGAATTGAAGAAAAGACCAAAATAAGTGGTTCACCTGAAGAGGTACACAGACACCAACATTATGACATAATCCAAAACAGTGATATAAACCACAGAGGCAAGTTATATAGATTTAATGACCATGGTTTTACTTGATTTTCTCTACTTTGCAACTAATAAAACCTTCTTCTCCCACTTTTCCAAACTTGTTTGGTATCAGTGAAGCATCTTTATTTACTTCTACTTTGAAATTATTTGTATTCCTGACATTCTTTTGCTGATCTGTTGGGGGAACCTTTGATTTTACCCTCTAAAATAGCTTTAAAATATTTGTGTTTGTGTTACCTAATCTATGTTTTTCGACTGAGTTCTCTTTTTGCTTCTACACTGTGACCCAAAATAATTTCTCTTTCAGGTTCTTTCTTGTGGTGCCTTTTAAAAAAGTAACTGTATTGTAGCCTGATATAAAAAGTGAAGTATCTTGATAAAAAAAAGATGCATATCGTCCTGCTAAATCAAACCAGAGTCAACTTTTACATGCGTCTGAGCTCAAGTTATTACAGTCAATTAATTTTAGATAAAGATTAATAAGGAATTAAATTTATCAGAGGATTTTCTTGTTCAAAGCTTTATTTTCATCTAGAAGGGAAAGTTGTATACACTCAGCTAGCTTTTCAAAGTGCTATGGAGTCTATGACCTAAATAAGAAATATCAAAGCCTGGAAACCCCAAAAGAGAAAAGTGAGAAACGGGAAAAGAACCGGGATTGGGGGGCACACAAAAAGAGGGGTGGGTGGGCGTGCATGTTAAAGTCCCTGTGCGAAACATCAAAAACAAGCACAAACTATTAATGTATCTAGTTTGTTTATTGGTGCTTGTGGCTGGCAGGTCCTGCACCATCATTAGTGCTGCGAATATGACACACTGTTTTTCTTTTTACTCGCCCTCCATCAGAAAACTACTGGGAGAATGATAGTACTCGAATGCCAGGGTGGAATTCAGCATGTACTCATTGTGCATTCTTTTTGAATGTGTCTCATAGACCTTGGTGTTGAAGAGATGTGTCAGTGGTAAAAAGCAAGAAAGAAGAACTGTTTCCATTTGTTGTTTCCACTTCCTCGGGAAGAAAAGCAGCAGCAAGAGTTTCTGTCAAAGCTCTTGTTCTTTTTGAGTGCCTCTGAACTAGCATGTTTATTCAATATGTGACACCAACAGTTGCAACACGTTAGCGCTGTATTCAACAAATGTTCCTAATTAACTAATGACTGTGTTTCCTGTCAAATCCCGTGCATTTGACACTGTGAATAGGTACAACAGTGTGTGTGTGTGTGTGTGTGTGTGTGAGACTGTATTCTGTTTTTCCTG
>VURO01008447.1:14205-37551 GCA_015108175.1 Pelvicachromis taeniatus
ACATATGAGTCCACACTTGGTAATGCCTACAGACAGTTATTTCACGGTAACAAGACCAAGTTCTAGAAAAAAAATAAAAATGAAGAGAAAGCACAATAACTTTAATTTCAATAGTCAGCAGGATATCAAATGCTGAATGTATAGAATTAATAGTCCTGTCTGATAAAAGTCCACAAAAAACATTCAATAAAGCATTTTTCCCTGAGTAGGTAGGATTGTAGGATATACGTATCACCCCGCCTGTCATGAACCTCAGTTGTGATTTAGATGTGTCACTCCAGGAATCCTAAAAAGAAAGTTACTGGAGAATTACGTAACAACAAAGGTGCCAAAGGGCCAACAAAGAGCCAGAACTCATCACGTTGTTGCACTGATACACGCACGCGGTATCTCAGTTTTCACTTGCATCAGGTTGACAGTTTTGTGTCGACGGGCACTTGTTATTGAAGATGCAGGGGAACACACTTAATTGTTGGTTCATGTTCATGTCTATGTTGTACATTAACAAGCTTTTTCACGTGCTCTGGTAGGATGAGCTAGAGGCATTGATCAAGTTTGCACTCTGGTGCTTTGCTTTGCTTGTGCATGCATAAGACAAGTATGATCTGGAGGGAAAGCTTTTAAATCAATGTTACTAAACTTTTTTTTCCCCTTAATATCAGATTAAGCAGGCATTTCTATGCATGTAGTTGTTCAGAGTGACTATTAAAACTAAAGTTTTGTCTGATTCTCGATTCATTTGGATAATGCCCAAACAGTTCCCTAAAGGCGTCACAAAGATAGATCATCTACGTCCATCTTTAGCACTACAGCAAGAAGTCTTCAATAGATCAGCATTCTTTATAGCTGTGTTTCTGTCTCATAATCACTGATGGCGCATGTTGTATATGAGTGCACAGGATACAGTCATAGCTCTCTGAGCTGGCTCATCTTGCCACTCCTTCTCTGTCTTCGTGACTTTGATAATGTCTCGCTTTTTCTCTCTTGTCTACTTTTTCTCTGTCTTCTGTTTATATCTCTCTTTCTCCTTATGTCTCCATCTTTCTGTCTTTTTCTCTTTCCCTCTCTGGCTTTTGGTTCCTATGGTGACAGGCCTCTGGTGCGTTCTGTTCTGTTGCTATGGTAACTGACCTACAGTTGGAATCCTGCTCTCTGATCTTGGTGCCCTGTCATTAACGTACGTATGGGTTTGTTTATGTTTATTACATTTTGTAGTAGTAACAGTCATCAAACATACAGTGAAGCGCATTGTTCGTAAATGGAGTAGTTCACAGAGCGAGGTTGAAAGTGATAGATGGAGAAGAAGGATGGACAAATCGACAAATGGATAGATTTGAACATGAGATTCAAAATCAGCTGTAAGGTTACTATGGTCAAAGTCCTTAAAGAAGCACGTCTTGCAACTTCTTCATGTTCAGTTGTATTATAAAGTATTATCAAAACTAATTTAAACTGCAAGAATACTTTGTAGAGTTTGTGGAAAAGGTTTTAATTATGCATTTATCCCCAGAAATGTAAACTTCTAGCACCATATTCTCCATTGTGGTGTTATCCCGTAAATTTCAACTGAGGATTCACCAAATCCCATCTCTCTTATAATGTCATTTCTATGTCATGTGCCATGATAATACAAATACATGTTGTGATGCTGGCACTACATTAATACTGCCTTCTAACTTTGATGCGGAAAAAATGTTAGCAATCAGGTGCCTATATTTACACATTTAGCCAACATTAATTAAGAATTGTGTCTGGCCACCTGGTGAAACGTTCTCTTTCTGTTTAGCTCAGCATCAATTCCTAAGGGAAATGTCCTGCTCTTTAGCTGCCTAATGTTCACCAGCTTGTCACTAACTTAGTCTACTGCTTGGTGCTGAACAGGACCACAGTTGGTTTATCAAAGCTGAAAACAACTGCCTTCTCAGAGAGCCGAGAGACTTAGAACAGTAATGCTATGAGCTGTACAACCAAAATAATGAGCTGAAAGACAGCTAGTGCCTTCTAGACCTGAGGAGAACTGCTGAGTGAGATAACAATTCAAATGTGTGTTTGTCACTACAAGTGATCCTTCCTGTGTTGCACACATTTAACCTGGTGTTTCTATAAAAATGTACAACTTTAATGAACATTTAAAGTATTCTGACAACAAATACAGGTGTCCACTTGCACACAAACACACACACACACATCATAAATTTGTCTTTTACATATTTCCTTTCTGCGGTGTCTGAGATAAACCTCAGAATCAGAGCTTTCCTCTTCGTGGATAGGTACCTTGAATGCCTTATTCTGCATATCGGCCCTTTATATATGCACAGAGGCGTATCTTCACAGAGCACAGGACTGGCAGGAATGCAACACCCCTGGAGGAATTTGGAATTCAATGCCTTGTTCAAGGGCACTTTAAAACTGTTCGATGTGCTCCAACCTTTCACTGTGGACTACATCGTCCTTTCAAAAACTTTTCTTCAGAAGGGATAGTGAAGAGGACTGCAGTGAGTGTGTGGTGTCACCAGACTCTTTTGTGATTCTGTTCTATGTTCAAGGGCACTTTAACCTGAAACCTCCAACTGGTCCTATCTCACACCTGAGGCAAGCGACTTGTTAGGGCTGGAGATTGAACTAGCACCCCGGTTCTTGCTTAAGCAGTGTATCTTGAGGGTTTCTTTTTGTGTCTTTCAAGTATGTAATCCTATATTAAAGCACAAGGTCACAGTAATGCAGTTTCTCAGGTCACAGAGCATATAATATGTGGAGAAAGCCGAGTAGTGATATTGCTGTTTCCTGAGTGAGCTTTAGCATTCAGAAGACAATGGACATTGAAATGTCAGCCACACATTAAAAGAAAGCACTTAAAGAATCCCAAATAGAAATCTATTGGAGAATGATAAAATGTCAAATATGGTGATTGAAATATAAAGTATAATGTCTTTTTTTCAGATGTATCCAGCATCTCATTACATGCAAGGTATCCTTTGGCGTCGGTGTTCTGGTGCACTCACAACATCAATATCTGCCACTTAGAGACCTACAAAGTCTGCATTAGGAGGCTGTAAAGATGGTACTGACATAACTTGAAATGTGTTTTGCATTTTGTTTCACTTTTTTTTCCCACCACTAGTTCATTTGGGTAGGTTAGGTTAGGGCACTTAAAACTGCTTAAAAATGTAAGACTTGGGAATGGCAGATCGCTGTCACTGACCAGAGGCGCAGATGCCCAAGAAGTGCATTGCAAATAAATGAACCCCACAGCTGATTTGACAAAACAGCTCTAACTCAATCCCTGGGGATGAGAACAGACTCAGAGTTATTTGCTGCACAGAGGGTTAATAACCATAGCTAATATCCAACCTTCAGTCAGGCTAAAATAATGCATAATAATAATAGAGAATACACAGTCCTTCGGCAAGGACTTTGATATTATCAAAGCCAGAAAACCCCAAACCCCAGAACAACTACAAAGTGGCCCTCGTGGTGGACAACATAACTTATTAAATTGTGACAATGCATCGCCATTTAGAAAAGGCACATCACTGAGAACTTGTGTGAAGTGAAGGTAGGTGCTGTAATTGCATTAATCACTGATGACTGACTTTCTTGTCCAGTTTCTTCTCCGTGGTTTAGTTCTCACCGACTTGCAAGTTAATTGGTTAACAAGGCACTGAGGGCTGTAGAGGCAGGGTTAATGACTGATATGCTAATTATCACCATAGCAACACAATCACAGCAGGAAGCAAAAAGGCAGTGACTAGTGTGGCCAACTCATCTGATATCCCATTCAGTTTATCCCCCTCTCTCTCTCATTCTCACTCCTTTCTCTTTCTGCAGACTCACTCTCCCTCTCATCTGAAATCTCACTCATCGCAGCATCTCCACTCTTCCTGCTGTCACTCAGTTCTCCCTGGTGTCCATGTTTTGCCTTTTCCTGTGTTCTCTGTGTATATTGCTTTTTTTTTAAACTTTACTTTTGGTTTTATGAGGTTTAAATCATTGTTGCTCAAGGCTAAAAATGAAATAACATTGAAAGGTAGAGTCATACTGAGGCAGGAGCTATGCTAAAAAAGCTAGAACACATAACAATGACACGCATAACAATAAATAAAGTATAAATCCAATTTCTTAGCAACCATCTCTGTCTTCATTATTCAACTATATGACTCGTGTTCAGACAAATTCTCATGTCTCTGTCAGTATAAAGTGACTAGAGACTCAGCGAGGTTCCTTTAAAGGATTAATAAAAACACACATTTTCTTCTCATGCCCCTAAATGTAACCATATCTGGCTGCATCTCCTTCCTAATGTTCACTTGCTGTCTATGTGAGTCATTGCTTTTTTGACAACTCTGTCAACACGAGGAGATAAGAGACCACTAGTTAATTACTAGTCTGTTAAACAGAAAGACAGGGGACACGCCCTCTTCCATATACAGAAGATTTGGGGGAAAAACTGAGAGACAGCCTTTGTTTGATGTTGATGGCACACAATGCTCTGAAAAGTCTTAATGAGCAGTGTAGATAACTTAGTTATTAACCAAAGATCCAGCATGACAGATGAGACTAATTGGGAAAATCATACCAGCGGGGGAACACGCAGTCTCTGTCTATGCCCCTCCATGTGTTTCGAAATCGACTATGAGATAATGAAATCTAGTTTTTGTTTTTATTGCTCTGTTGCAATCTGTAGATTCTTGGCTCCCAACCCTGTCAACAGGATGATAAGCTGTCTTCAATTTTCCAAGCCTTAGTTATTCATTATATGATGGATGTGTTTGGCTGCCATCCATTGTTACCGCTAGCATATACCACTAGAAGGCAAAATACTAGAAGTAAAACAGTACTGAAACAAATTCAAAATACCGTTAATTGTGGAAAAAAGCACAAAAGACAATAAAGATTGAGCAGGAATTTACTGATATGGATAGGCCAACTGTTGTCTTCTCAAAGGAATGATGTCAGGAGTTGATCCTGCCATGTCACCAAACAGTAGTTCGGCAAATGAATTGATGAATTGAAGGCAGAACAGTAATAGTGGATGAGAGCCCAATGTGAAGTACTAAAACAATCTGCCCTTTGGGGGTTTCCCTTTACTTTAGATTATACAGTCATGTGATAAAGAAAGTTTCCTCAGGACTGCACAGTCCTGTGGAAACTAAATACACTCATGAAACTAAATACACTCATGATTCAACAGCTGATAGAACCACCTTTAAGAGCAATAACTTGATGTAATCATTTTCTGTATGACTTTATCAGTCTCTCACATTGTTGTGAGGGAATTTAAGCCCGCTCTTCACTTCGATATTGATTCAATTCTTTGAGGTTTACAGGGATTGATTCATGCACAGCTCTCTTAAGGTCCCAGCACAACATTTCCAACAAGTTGAGGTCTAGACTTTGACTGGGTAATTGCAACATCTTGGTTCATTCCTTTTCAGCCATTCTGTTGTAGATTTGCTGCTGTGTGAATCATTGTGCTGTTGAATGACCCAATTTTGGCCATCCTCTAGCTTTCAGACAGATGGCCTCACATTGAGTTCTTTGGTATACTGAGGATGTCATGGTCCTGGGTCTCCTGACCCAGCGTTTTCAGTTTATTGTTGGTTTCTGTTCTGTTCAGACCCCTAACCCTTATGTTTCTCGGTGTTCCCTTTGTTTTTGTGTTCAGTTATCTCCACCGTTGTTTTCTGTTATGTTGCTGTCTGTGTTTTGGGTTTTTGCTGCTCCTTGGTTTGTTCTGTTTTTCTAGTGTGCGGATTTGATTTATTATATCCTATGTTTTGACTATTGTGGTTTTGTGTTCGGTCTCTGTGTTGCTCTCCCCTGCCTGTGTTCCCTCTGTTGTCAGGTCCCTGTGTAAAACCTGTGTCTATGTCTTCTCTGTGTTTTTGTGTTTCCTGTTTTATTTTGAAATTCTTTGTCTCATGTCAGTGTTTTCAGTTTTGCTTTCCTGTGCTCGTCACCCCTGATGTCTCCCAGCCGTGTTCATCTCCTGCCTCTCGTTCCCCTCGTTATGTCCTGTGTATTTAAGCCCCGTGTTTTCTGTGCTCCCTGTCCCGTCGTTAACGTCTTCTCCATGTTGTGTGTTCCTCCGTGTTCCTGTCCCTGTGCTCTGGATTATTTTGGATTTGCATTTTTCCCCTCCTGCCTCCCTGTTGACAGTTTTTCTTGTTCGGTTATTTTGTATTTTGGTACATCAGCAAATAAAGCCGTTTTTGATTTTCACTCCGGCCTCTGTGAAGTCTGCTCTGGGGTCCTTTTCCTGCCTGCGCACAGCTTATGACAGAGGAGTTCATGACTGACTTAGTGCCCAGGTCCTATGACTGTATAACAGAACCCAAGTTACCACCCTTCCATCACCATGTCTGACAGTTGGTTTGTGTCACAAGGTGTTTGTGCTAAAATGCTGTTTTTTCATTTGCCAAACATGGGGCTGGGCATTACAGCCAAAGATCTTCACTTTGGTCTTGTCAGCCAAAAGGCATTGTTCCAAACATCTTGTGGTTTGTTCAGATGAAACTTTGTAAACCTAAGCTGTGCTGTCATGTTCTTTTTAGAGAGAAGCGCTTTCTCGTGGCAACCCTTCCAAACAATCCATACTTGTTCAGTCTTTTTCTAATTGTACTGTCATGAGCTTTAATATTTAACATGTTAACCGAGGCCTGTAGAGGCTGAGCTTTGGCTCTTGGTTTCAGTGGAGTTATTGTGAGCATTGCATTGTCTCACCTTGGGGTGAATTTGCTAGAAGATTGTGGCATTGGTATTCAGATATCAGAATGTCGAAACTTTTGTAGAGGTGGTCAAAGTGTATTTGGTTAGCAGCACGTGGGTGCTACTTACCCTCTTAATTCCTGTTGTTTGCATGGAGTCCTGTGAAAGGTTTTTCTCTTTCTAGACATCAAAGCATTGTACACCTATTTAAATGGATCTCTAAAAATAAAATAAAATTGCAGATGAGCACAAAATGGGCACTTTAATTAATGTCTGGAAGCACAGACAAGACCACACTGCAAATCCATTGTCAGAAAGTTGAGCGCACACATGCCAGCACTTGTTCAGCCAGACTTTCATTAACTGATTGTCATTTACTGCTTCATTCATACTATACCATTACTGCTTTATTAATACTTGAGAAGTACCTTTAAATGAGATTCATGCAGGTTTGGGATATTGTTTTTATAAACTCACTATTACTCTGATGAAATAATCAAAGTAATAGTGGCAGCAATTTCATGTGGCACACATAAATATATGTGCCACATGAAATTGCTGCCATGCATCTTGTTATTTCATTACAATTCAATATTATATATATTTATGATATATATGGCTATAAAAATAAATGGATGCAGATTCATTGGGGTCCCTGAAAAGGCCAAGCACTGCTCCTTTTCCACCAAATCTGACTGTAAGCTTCAATTTGTCACTTCCTTTTTGTATCTTTGATGGCACTTCTCAAGCATCAAGTGAAACTTTAAAGCTCCGTTGATTCTTCTGTGTTGTTCTGCATTTTCTGCTACAGACAGCCAGATGGTCTCCTCCGGCTCTGTTACAGAGCAGATGTCGAGAGCAGCACCAGTCACAGAGACAATGTGACCTACCTTTTGATCCACAGATGCCCCACACTGCACATGCCACTGCACTGACCTATCAAAAGTGTTGTGGTTGGTATGAGGTCCCTGTTAAATTAACCCCTAACCAAGTTGAGAAGAAGAAATGCAAATACAAGTTGTTTCAGTGCCGTAGCATGATGGAAGCAAATATGCAACTGACAAAGTTCCAAAAAACAACTCAACCAAATATTCACACTGTATGCTTATTAAGCAATACTTATAATGAACCCAGCTAAATCTGATACTTCAGCAACAAGACACATGACAAAGCAATTCAAACTATGAAAGTAAACAGTTTGAAAAGGATCAGACAAACTGATTCTTGATTCTTCTTCATTGCAGTTCTTCAAGACCAGGTGTCCTGTGACGAGCTGCACATCACTTGCTCAGCTTCTGACTCAATCATAAAGAAAATGTCTAGATGGGTAAGAGGAGAAGTAATTAAAACTACATAGCGTAGGCACTGATGTCATTTTGCAGATTTTGTCTTACATGTTGGGTCAAAACAATATCCATGAATAAAAAAAACCTTTGTGGTATTTTATTCACTGTTTGTCTCAAAGTCATCATCTGACCCCAATGGCTTCAATGTTTTTCCCACAAGACTCGTGAAGTTAAAACACACATCATGTGCAAACTTTTCTTTTCACCTAAAACACAGAGACCCCACAGTAGTCTCCCAATCATGGATTCAAAAGTGCACTGTTGGCACTGCATAGCACATTTTGGTCCATGTATAAGATTTTTTCTTTTTTTTTGTCTTTTTTTTTTTTTATTGGCAGATATTCTCGACATAGTCTAATAAAGACGCTAGAACTCTATCACAACATGACCTTGAGCAAAGGATCTTTGGAATACATGGCCAAATTTCAGACAACTGTCAAAACTTCTTGGCCACTAGAGCTATGAGAGCCAAGGCTTTATTTCAGTTCTATCAAGCCTGTTATGATTTGGTAAACAACAAACACTGACAGTGAAGGAGAGACAAGCGCCTGATAAAAAGTAATCATCCACGCCTTGAAAATCTGCAGCAGGCCTTGACATTTTGGTGGATGACGTGGTCATCATCTTGCTGCATACAGTATTGACTGTTGTCCTCCATCACTCAGCCTGTGTTTGGGCATTGGAGCAGGGCTTTGATGCAGGAAACCATCAGCATTTCCATTGCTCCACCATCTGTCACTGCAAGAAAGGCTGAAATCTCAAGCTCCATGTTTGCTGGAACAATGGTGCCCTCTCCCTGCATTTGTTTAAGAGCGCTTAGATTCAGTGGCTGACGCAACCCAGTGGATTCATAGACATTTTCCACTTGTAGTCAAAAAAGTTAAGAATAATTAATGATGAGATATGGATTTAGTTCATATTACAGGTACTGTATATTAAACTGTGTGTGTGCACACAGACAAATATGCAGAAGTGATGGTCAACGAGCAGTACTTTTTAGGCCCAAAGGGGGGAAAAATTAGGTTACTGTTCGTGTTTTTCCTTCCTTCTCTACCGTTCACCAGCAATATTTCTCCATCTCTCTCTGTTTTTCTCTCTTTCTCTGCCCTGGGCAATATCATGATAATAAAAGCTAAAGAATACCTTTGAGTTTGTATTCTCTCTATTTCTCTTTGCCCCCTTTGGCCTGCCATTATCTCACACACACACCTATACACGCACACATATGGTTGTGATCAACTCACAAGTGTACAGTATGCACACAAACACATGCACAAACACACACAATAGTATATCAACTTGTGACTGAATTACATTTTGACTGATAGTGCTCTTGAGGGCAAAGCAATGATAAGTCACCTGTATGTGTGTGTCTATGTGTGAGTAGGTGGGTACCTTTAGTTAGGTAGGTACAAGGTTGCAGGATTTACTTGTGTGCGTGTGTGTGTGTGTGTGTGTGTGTGTGTGTGTGTGTGTGTGTGTGTGTGTGTGTGTGTGTGTGTGTGTGTGTGTGTGTGTGTGTGTGTGTGTGTGTGTGTGTGTGTGTGTGTGTGTGTGTGTGTGTGTGTGTGTGTGTGTGTGTGTGTGTGTGTGTGTGTGTGTGCCATCGCTCAGGGCTACAATAATAAAGGAGATAGGCATCCTGAAAGACTATGCCTTTACTGCAATGCTAAGGCTGGCACGCTGTGCTAACACAGCCAGCACACAGCTAAAAATATGACAGTGAAAAGTTTCCTTTTAGTCCATGTTCTTTTCTTCTTCTTGAGTTCTGCTCGACAGACATGCATGCACTCACATAAGAAAGGGTATATATATGCTTTGTTTTAATATTACAAGCTCTGAAGTGATGCGAATTCAACCCTTTTTATATTATTAGAAATTAAAAAGTTTTTCCATGGTGCAGTCATTGCAAGGAAAAAAGTTACTGTAGCGCTAAGTCGGGTTTTAAGAATTAAGGAATACAGCAGTTTAAATCAAATTATTCAGACTACAAAAGGTGGCAAATCATAATAACTCTAACGCCTGTGTTGTGTCACTGACTATAAGTAAGCATCTTCTGTAGATTTTTCTGGGCTGTCAAAACCAATCTCAAATGTATAAATACTGTGTTTTCCAAAATGATGACAAAGTAGATCATAAGACATATTGGCTTGTTCAGACACACTGTTGGACTAATCTGCTATGTAAACGCTGTTTTGGTAAGAGTATGATCCATGCTAATCTCTTCTAGTTTCAAAGATTTTCTCTGGGAAAAAAAAACAACCCTGCAATTTTTAAAAGGAGCATATCCATTCAAACAGATTTTTACCAGATTTTGTCTCCATTCATCCAAAAGCTGTTGTGATTTCTGCTCCAAGACAACATTGTTCATGCCATTTCCAGCAAAAGACATAAACTGGTGGTGAGGATAGCTTATACTGTGCTTCCATTTAGTGCCAGAATCAGAAAGCGGCAGCCAGCACAGCATGTACATGAAGCTTTTATAGGGAGACTTCTTTCATCTGCTTTTATATTCAGATTTCTATTTTCAGAACAGAAAAAACAAAATGTAATATTTAACTGTAAACTGAATTCTGTACATAGATTTAAACAAGTAAAGAACTGATGTCAATAAGTAGCAGGAGCTTGCTCTCGCACACGCGTTACAAATAGCTGATTTCAGTTTTTGAACCAGAAGAGGAAAATAAATAAAGTATAGTGTGGAATTGGAGATAACTTTTATTTGTATTGCTCAAAAGGACAAGAGCACGAATTGGGAAATGAAAACTGTATCCATGACAGAAATAACTGCATCCTGTTTGTAACACAACTTTGGTTCTTTGCAAGCATCTGCATAGACAGCATACTAACGCTAAACTAGCCAAGAACCCAGAGTGACGTTAAAGCTGAGTGAATGCCGACCACAGCCCAGCAACCAGACCCTAAACTTCAACAGGTAACAAACGGATGAGCGTTTCCATGACTGCAAACCGTTTCTACTTGTTCATGTTTCTATAATTGAATCACTGTGGCGATCGCTGTGAAGTCTCTTTGTGCTGGTTTTCGTCTTTGCTTTGTGCCCATATCTAAATGCCAAGAAAAAGATCATACGCATGCCCCTGTTAGGATGAGGATTTGTCCTGGTGTGTGGGACTGTGGTTTATATTATATTTATTTATATTATATTATGTTGTTTATATTTATATTGTTAAATCAAAATTATGAAACAATGCATTTCAGGTAATTTTACGAAGAAACACAAAAGTAATGTAAGGAGTAGTGAGACAGATTATTTTCTCCTGGGAGTAATTAAGTAATGTTCTGTGTAATGTATTACTTTTTTTGAGTAATGACCACAACATATGACCACACAGCATGCAATAAATTTGCACAAATGTAATGTGCAATTTTTTATTATTATTATTGTTAAATCATAAAAACTTTAATCAGAGAAGATAAAAGGTTTTATGAAAAACAAACACCAAATTAAATATGCCCTAACGCCCTTTTTTTTAGGGTCGTATGTACTTCTCTCATTAGATGGCACTAATTAGAACTAGGGATTCACAATACGAAACCGCTTGTGTCAGGACTGCTTTTGAGTTCCCCCACGATATAGTTTCATCATCCCTGATCCTTATTGAGCAGTTAGTGTGTTACAATATACTGCCAGTTTAGAAAAACATTCTTCAGTTACTGCAGAAAGAAGAGATGATGTGACACTGTACATGATGCATTTATTGCTCATTCCTTCTTTCAAAAGGCCAAGATCTGACAGTACATAGCCACTGGCTTTGTGCACAGCTGCAGCTGATCTGCCTGGCTGTGCTGGGTTGAAGTTGTGGATGTGAATATAGTTACTGTTCACACATCAGTTGCATTTGTGGCTGAATCTCTGAGCTGGCTACTGCCACAACCAAAGCGACAGCTATATTGTCCCATGGCAACAACAGTCATAATCACAGCTAAAACCTGCTTTAATCAGCTTTTGAAGTGGTTGGTAAAAGAGCGTGGCGCACCAGCTCCTGTAGTTATCATGCTATCTGAAATAACAGATTTTATCCGAGAAGCAATAGATGATGGTGTGTTAACTCACACTGTTGTTACAACGAGTGGCAATTACTACCTGCATTGTAGTACAGCTCAGACTTTATTCACGGATCAGAGAAAACACAGAACTTATTGTGCAAAAGCGCAAAAGTGGTTCTAACAAAAATATTCATGCTGTGACCCTTTGATCCTCCTCATTTGATGTAATACTTCGTGGAAGGTAGATTTCAAAATTATGTTAGACACCTCCTTGGTTCTACAATTATATTTGCGGAAACTTTGAATCTTTTGTTTTCTAAACAAAATATGGTCAAGTTCAAAGATAAAAGATCTTGAAGCTCAGGCTTCAAAAACCCATGGGTCAAAACCATAACAGGCCATGGATTTATGTCACAAAGATTTATGAGTACGCTTCAGACTATTTTCCACTTCATCCCTGAATGAAGGGTGATCGTCCATGAAAACTGCTTAAAGTGAGCGGGCTGGCCCGCGTCCCCTCTGACTTGTCATGTCGGCTGTATGCTCATCATGGCAGACCATTTACTGACAGCAGACTTCAAAGGAGTGAGCAAATGTCTGTTTTTGATACAGCACGACAAAAAAAGAACTGGACCATTTTGAGTCCCAGTATAGATACAAGTAACGTGTCTTTGGGTAACAATGCCAAGTGCTAATCAAAACCTGTGTCAGACTAATTAATTGATACATTTTATCCCTCACTGTGACGAGAAATCAGATTAACCGTTTCATTTTATAGGGGTAGGATCAAAAATTATATGTTAAGATATACTGTATTTGTTTTGTGATTCAAAATGATAAAAAAGTGTGAAACACAAAATATTACTACCAAACCATGCAGAAAGAAAAGTTGGTGGTGTTTACCAAATGCATATGGGTAAACTGAAGTTAACTAACTCACAGCAAAGAAAAAGAAAATAAGAAACTGTCAGTGAGCAAACACATCATTTTTCAGGACTTTTTTTTCCTGTTCAGCTAATAACAGATAACTTCTTCAGACTGAAGAAGACACTTGTTTGGAATAGACATGACTGTTCTCACAATTAAAAAAATAAACTGAAAAACAGAAATAGAGCCCCAAGATTCATAAATAATCAGGGCACAGGGTACAGTAGGCGGTGCATACTGATGAGTGTGAAGTTAGAACTCAATCTTTTCTCAACTTCAATGCACGCACATACACACACATTATACTTACTTGTATGCATTAATATGAGTGTCATTATGTCACAGTAAATCGCTCTGTCATTAAGCCTCATATCAGCTTTCCTTCAGATATACTGAGAAAGAGATTTAATTACCACACATACACACAGCCACAGGTAGAAACATAGAGCAAAATTTAATTATCTCGCACATATACCCGCCCGTAGACACACACACACACACATACACAGACAGAGCAAAGAAGTGGTACACCTTAATTGCAGTAAAATTATGCTGAACTGAACATAAAACAACAGTCCAGACCTTAAGTGGTAGATCTCTGATGCACATAATGCACTGTGTGACACGCACTCTCAAGGACAGGCAGGCCTCTCATGATAATTGCATTATCCACCTATCATATAATATGGACATGACCTCAGTCAGTTTAGCTGAAGTGAACTGAAGGCATTGTTCTCTTAGATTGAATGTTATCAGCATTTTAAGCAACAGGGAATGAACAGCAGCGTTTTCAGTACTATTAAATGTCCTTTTTTTTTGTACAGCCAGATTAACAGAAACGGAACAATACTGTCACAGTGAATCTGTCCTCTCACCCCTATCACCGTAAGCAATGTTTAGCAGCTCATCCAGACGCACACATCTGTCTATCTATAAGGATAGTCAGGAAGAACATTAGGTTAAAAACAAGGTGAAAAAAATATAAAATTAAAAAATGCTATTTATCAAGTCCATTATGTCCCTTTTGGCACACTGCATTTTCTGTGCACATGTGGTACATATCCACCTTTACATATTTACATAAATTAATTTCAATATAGGATTTAATTAAAACAGCTGCTGTCTAAATAACAGGGCTCTCTTTATCCTTAGGTAAATGAAATCACCATTTTTAAAGATTATGAACACCAGTGTTTGATATAAGGCTTAGAAAAACTTCAGTCACTAAAACATATTCTACCAATTTACATCCTTTTTCTGACTCTCTCAATTTCTTCCCGCTCCCAACTCGTCACCTCAGCTGACTTATTTTCTCGGTTAAAACAATCAGATTTTGCCAAAGCCTCTGTGAGAAAATCATTGTTCTGCTGCCGTCTTCAAAACTATCCTGCGCTCTGCTGCTGTCACTTGTCACTGCTGTGTCAGATCGATGCAACCCTCCTCCACGCTATTCACCTCCAGTTTTCATCAGGACCAATATCCATGGGTCCTTCTACTGAGCTCATCAGCAGTCCTACTTCACATGACATCGATCGAGATCTTCAGACTCATTCTTGGCTCTTGCTCCACCAGTATTTCTGTGTTTATTTCATTGTGAGACATTTCTGTACAGCTCACTTTGTAACTAACTCTTTAACAATAACGGTGCCACGATGGGGTCTGCACAACAAATTTGTTCAACTTTCCCTGTATAAGAAACCATTTAATAAGTCTTGAAGCTTTTCTATTCTTTGTGTCTCCTCCGGTTGCACTTTATAACAGTTTGAAGAGCAAATCATTCTTCAGTTTCCTCAGACCCCGTCACTCACTCAAAAAAAAAAAACCACTCAAAAAATACAAAATAAATGTAAATCATAATCATAAATGACAAGTTAAAATAAAAACATGAATATTTGACTTCTATACTTAGAGAATCTGGTATGTCTGGTATGGTGAAGGCAGCACTTTGGTGACATGGTTTGGGTCCACATACCCACTCAGAGGTGGGGGTCACTGCAAATGAATCGCCCTCATCCTACAATGAAACGTTTTAACTATGGGAGTGGTCTCTTTCCGGAGGACTGCCATTGAGTTGTCACCGAATGGTTAGAGGAAGATGAAAATGACTCATATGCCATGACCTTCACAGTCACCAAATCTAAACCTCACTGAACATTTATCGTAGCTTCTCATTGCCATTTTTTGTTTTTGGACTGAATTTTTCAGCTCTTTTTACCACCAGCATTCAAACACCTAGTCAGAAGATTGTTTTTGGAAGAGTGGCGATCTGTCATCCTATGAGCGTTCCGAAGACTTCTAGCAATGCAAAGACACAATGAACATGTATGCTTTACATAGACAATTTGTGCTAATTTTGCCTCTTTTTTTTTTTAAACCTGTTTCCATGAATCAAATTATTGATTATAGCAGAAGCATACTGGATTGAGAATCACCTTGTCAGGCAGAGTGCCTTGAAAGCCATGCAATTTATGTTTATTTTTACGAGATCAAAGGCCAGATTCGCTTTTTGAACACAGTGCAATTGTGATGAAATGCATTGCTGGAGGAACATAAAAAGATAATGCAGGTAAATTAGATGTAAATTTAGATTATTTGAAAGCTCTAAGACCATGCTGCTTTACTAAGTCTCAGAAGTAATCCTCAGGTTTGGCTTTATTTCTTATATTTAAAAACATATTGTGTATACCGGTGTGTTAATATGCTAATTTAACCCCTTGCACAGTTTTTAGTTGTAATTTCTTGATTTCTGAAGAAGATATTAATATTTAGTGCAAACAAAAGTAATATTACTTTTTGGTCTGTGCACTGCCTGCATATAGATACATCCAGAGAAACTTAAAACACAATGGATACACACATCCCTTTTCCCTCAATGACCTCTCTAAAGTATGACCCCTATAAAGAGCACACACAAACAGGTACAGGCCCCATTGCACAGTGTCCTCTATTCCTTCAAATTAAATCATTTGTCTTGTTGTTCAGTCACTTTAAACCATCAAGGGGCAAGAAAAAGACAGAGTAGTCGTGTGGAAAAACTCAAGGGAGCATGATTAAGAGGCAAAATTATTAGATGAAATTGATCTATGAATTGATAAAGTGGCTTTGTCTTTGAATATTATTTTAGTCTATTAACATGCTCCAGCTCAGTGCGAAGTCTTCAGTGCGACTTTAAAACAGAACAAGAAAGAAAAAAACCTCATCTGATGCAGATCACCGGACAGCCAGGCTAATAATTGTGAATTTGTTGATGCAAAGATAGAACAACAAGAAGTTGGAAATCCATGCACCACTCATCATTTACCATTCTGTCACCAGTTTAATGGCTGGAAACCAGTTGCTGTAGTCTTTGCTGAGCATTAATGCTGAAATGCTGCAAAGTAAAAAATGAATCAGCTTTCTGATGTCAAGACTGACAAAAGCAGTTAGTTTCAGACAATTATTGGCAATTTGGGAAATGATGGAAAGATGCAGATGCTGCTAAAGCACATCAACGATGCAATGTACCGCTTTTGTATTTTTGATTGAAAGTAGTCACATATCATATCTAGATTAGTGAAATGCAAATGAATGTAGCATATGCCGGTAGTTCCATATAGTAATTTACATGAAGAGTATAATCACCTAATTGTGGTTACCAGGTGCTTAAATATAAGTGATGCGGAACAACACAGCAGTAGTGGTCTGCTGTGCAAAGAAAATTATACGGTCAGATGTGTCATCACTCGCATGGTGCTCAACAAGCAGAGCAGAGCACTGCAGCAAGTCTCCCATGTGTGATGTGTTTCCATGACACGGTTAAACTACAGTGGATATCTTTGATGGCACACTAAATGTCATTGAATGAGTGAATATGTTCAGTCGTCCAGGTAGATAATAGCTCAATCTAAAGGGAGCAAAAGGAAATAAGTCTGATAAGCTTTAAAATGATGTAAAGCAAATCCCAAAGCTATCCCAGGGCTTAAATCTCAATCTAACTAAACAGTGTGGGACATTCGGTTTCGCCAAAGACACGATTTCTCCGCGGTGAAAACGCTGAATGATGGAACTTCTTATAAAGAGCTGTGCTGGATCTGTGTTCCCCATAAACTTCAGACACTTGTAGATTTGATGCCAAGGCTCACTCAAGGTGCTCTGGTGGTACTACAGGCTATAAAAAGACTTTATGCTATCATTTCCTTTATTTTAGTATCTATGTTTATTAAACACAAGAGCTAACAAAAGAAATGGTTGGCAGTTTTATTGTTGTCTACAGGCACTGTACTTGCGAGCTTCCAAAACTGATCAAAGTTTACTTTAAGTGCGTACAACAGGATCATGAAAAGTGTAAGTAGCTTGTTGTCACCTTACTTATTCAGTGCCTGAAAAATAGACTTTTATACATGGTGTAAGAGTTAACCAGGGCACCAACAATCAGAGTACAAGTCAGTGAGATTGCTTTTCCTCTGCTTTAGATTGAGCTCAAAAACAGATTGTTGTCAAGGGAGCAGGCAGGAGTGAAATAGGGCAAATAAGAGAGGTTGTTGGCAGGTAACAAACTGAATATTCTTTAGAAAGCCATCTGCTAGATGAGACAGGGTATGTGAGGATCTGTGCTAATGCATACTTTGAATATTATCAGCCTACTGAGTTGCCATAATCAGCTGTAATCACTCTCAGAGTTATAGCTAGTAGGTGCCCCCTGTGCCTACTCATAGACCAAAATTATGATGAATTCGGATCTTTAATTTTTTTTTAAATTACGTAATCGAGATGGTATAGGAGACATCTAGCATCTATGCATATAAAAACTAGCAAGGATACAAATATGTCCCTAAAGAAAGGTCACTTTTTTAAGCCTCCACCAACCTTCTTGTCTGATTATGCAGAACTTTGCTGCTGTTTTAAAGTGGAAACACCTTGCACATGGTTTCTGTTCACCAGTGAAGCACAAACACCATTAAATGAGGTGAGCTGGTGGAGGAATACGCCTTGCAATATCCATGGGAGTTATAGCAAGTGATCTCGTCCATTTAATGGGCTGATATCACTCGAAACAGGTAGCTAACAAGGGTAAAATAAGGCACAGAGAGGTGTGTTATCAGCACTGGCATCCTCCCCTCTCATAAGCCCTCAAAAATCACCCCGAGTACTGAAACAGAGAGAAGAGAAAAAGACTCGGAGGGAGAAAGAATAGGAGAGAATCCTCTGTTCCAGTAATTAGTCTGTAGAAAGTGAGCTGGACTGTAATTCGGTCAGTCAGATGGATGCCTGCCCTCTAGACATTAGGTTTAGCCATTATCTACACTCATCCCTCCACTGTCCATCTATCCATCTCTTCTTCTCACTCTCTCTTCGCCACCACATTCATCCCTGTACCCTGTCCCACCATCCATCCATTCTGCTCCTTTTCCTCCACCATGTCCTCTCACCACTCCTCCACACATTAGACCTATCTCATCATTTATGCTCAGCTTCTCCATTTCTCTATCCACTCCTGTCTCTTTGCAGCACTCTCCTCCCTTCCGTCTCCAGACATCACATCTAACCATATTTTAAACTCGTCCCTTCAGTCTTTCCTATCAGCACATTCATTTCTTCCTGTCTCCATTCTCTTTGCTTTCTTCTGTTCTCCTCCCCTCTCCTGCAGACATTAGATCAAGCCCATTACCTACACTACATACAGTACACTTACCAGAATCAGTTTATCTGTCATGGACAGGACATGTGCAGAAATCTGCCTCAGTGACACTGATGGAGATATATTCAGCTCACGGCAGCACAGTACACTCTGGAGTCCGTATGGTATACAGAGTGCAAAATTCAAAAGGGCACTACAAGACCCACAACTGACAGAACCCATCCACTGTCACTAAACAAACACATCATCACTATCAGTGTGTGTACAAGCTTCCTGACACACAGGTATGGTGATGTCCCTCTACTCCTTCCCATTCATCTTGCCGTCCCTCTTGCTTATCTCTGTAACCTCACCTCCCTTTCAGACGTTAGATGAAGCTTATTATCCGTACTCATTGCTTCACTCCTCCATGCATGCAATTCATACCTTCCCATCCGTCTCTCCTCCTTCCAGACATGAGATCTGAGGACATTATCTGCACACATCCCTTTGCTCATGTCCTGCCATCCTTTATTTTTATCCATCTTTCCATGCACGCTTCCCTTGGCTTTACCTGTTGTCTCTCCCTTCTTTTTTACTCCTCTCTGCTCCCGTTCCCTCCTTTTTTCAGCCGAATATTATGTCTAGCCATTATCTACACTCATCCTGCAGCTCCAGACCATCCATCTATCCTCTTTCACTTCCCTCTGCACCTCCACATCTCTCACCTCCAGATAGAGCTGCTTATTATCTGCACCACTCCCTCCAACCATCCTTTCTCTCACACTTGTACATGCACTCACTCAGCAAGATGAGGCACACATTCACACCACCGACGTATCTTCTATCTAGGTAGACTATCTTAACAGCCAGCAATGCAACCGGGGTGTAGCACTCTTTAAAAGGGTGGCAATCTCTTAAGTTTCAAGAAAAAACAGTTAAAAAACTTCAGATTGAATGGAATTTTCTTTGTATAGATAGATACACACATATACTACTAATTATGATAGTTATAAATTAATCTAAGAAAAATTTAAGAGCAGAATACAATTATACAAATAGTAAAAGTCCTGGTATTGGCACCTGGTGTGATCTTCTGCTACAAGGTTCTATATTTTGTGTGTCGCAGATGCTGTTCTGCATATCACAGTTGTAATGAGTGGTTACTTGAGTAACCTTTTTCTTCCTATCAGCTTAAAGCAGTCTGACCATTCTCCCATGACCTCTGGCAAGGTCAAGGCACGTTCACCGAGAGAACTGCCTCACACTGGATATTTTCTCTTTTTCTGCAAACCAGAGCAACCCATCTGGCAACAACAACCATGCCACATTCAAAGTCAATTAATTCAAAGTCAATTAAATTCCCCATTCTGATGCTCAGTTTGATCTTCAGCAGGCTGTGTTGACCGTGTCTACATGCTTAAATGCACTGCGTTGCTGCCATGTGATTTGATTGACTAATAAGATATTTGCATTAATGAGCAGTTGAACTCGTGTATCTAAATGAAGTGGGCAGTGTGTGTGTACGTGTGTAAGTCTGTTGCCGTGCTGTTTATGTGCTTGCTTTATAACACGTGCCTATTTTCCATAGTTTTCCATAGATTTTACAGTGACACTGATGCATCAGGCAACAAAAGTGAGCAAACCCATGTGAAATGCCACTGTGGTTTAATACTTTGTCCTTCTTGAAATAGTGAAGTACAGTGTTGCATGAATCTGCCATTTGTCAGACAGATTTTTTTAGCTTCACTTTGTTGGAGGTGTTTTATTGATCTACCGCTCTCTTTAAAATATCCCAAAGGTGTTTGAGTCAGGGCTTAGATTTCAGTCATTTCTTCTTTAGAAACTCTGATTTTTTTGGCAGTGTGCTTTAGATTTTTATCATGCTGGAACATGCCAATTCTATCAAGGCTCTGTAGATTGAGAGTCATCTCATCATCACTCATGCAGTCCTACATCATCACACTCCTACTACTCACTGTAGTGGTCCTGGCCAGGTTCACACCAAATATATTGGTCTCATCTGACCAAAGAATAAGCTCCCACTATTCACCTGGCAGATGGCAAGTTTAATCTTGCAGTTTTATGCCAAAGAGCAAGCAAAGATTTTTTTTTTTCTTAGATACAGTGCATAGAAGTTGATGTTATGCAACATCCTTAAAACTGTCAAGTCTAAAGCATTTTAGAGAGACTGTGGCACTGATTATTGGCTGTGGCCTGGTCTGCCTCTTGATTACTGCTGCAGTCACATTTAGAATGATTTATTGTTAGTTACTGAACTTTCAGCGTCCTTCTGCATTGTGCAATTAGAAATCACAGTTTTTGTTTAAATAATCAGTCTTTCGGGGGTGCCAGTGGTCACAGGTGAATTTGTTGCATTAGGTTTATCATTCAAAACATTTTTATTTTCAATGTTCAGGAAATGAATCATAGGATGACACCAAGAAGAAGAAATTAGTGTAAGCTGATAAAAAAAATAATAAAAATAATAATTTAATAATTATTGATCAGGATTCTACTCGCTTCTGCATTTGCAAAAATTAAAAAACAAAAAAACAAAAAGAACTTGCAGAAACTTCAGACTTGCTTACGAAGGATAATCCATCACACTATACAAAGCAACGATTTGTTTTATCTGTCAGAGTAATGTTATGGTTCTATAGTGAAGCAGCTGGGGTCAATTCTTTTTATACCCTCGCTGCTAGTGCACTTAAGGATACTCTGGCCTCTGAAAAATCAAAGCTGGTTTACAGTCTCTCAAAACTAGTTCTTAATACATGGTGTCTGAGCACATCACAAATCAAATGTGTGAAGGCCATTCTGCACGGCAGAACACTGAAAAGCAGACTGAAAAGCCAGCTGTCATGTAAAGGAGAAAGAGAGAGATACAATATAACTTAAAAAGAGGGATAACAGCATACATTTTTAGACAATCTGATGAATCTGAAAATAACAGAAATAGGTGAGTAATACTCATAATCAGCAGGTTAGAAAAATCCAGAGCTTTTTCTTAAGTTTGCCTCCTTTTTGTGGACTAAGGACCCTCCACTCATTTAAGGAATATGCTGCACAGATTGTGGTAAAGTTGATGTTTATAAAATGACATAAAATATATATAAAACTGACTTTGCTTGAGTGACTTGGTGCTCCCATCCAGGATTATAAATATGTAGGGTGAGTGGATTTCAAACTAGTAGACCATCTGACATGCAGTTTGGACTGGCTTCAGTCAGCTGCTGCTTGATATAACATGAACGCTTGTTTCTGTCTTCTGGACAGAGCAATGCCTTAAGACATCTTGCATAAAAGCTTTTAAAACTGGTTCTGCATGCAGCCGTCCTGCTATAATATAAAAAGTACACAGAAATTTAACTGATTGACAAAGAAGCTTTTCAGTGCGATTGCTTATTTAGTTTAAAGATCCTTCAAATGTTTTGCAGATTAAATGAAAACAGCGGCTAGAATAAAGTTTAGAAATCAATTCAAGAAGTTAACACATGTTCGGAAAAATGGGGTAGCGCAAGATCACAAACACCCGACATGCAGGCAAAGAATCAAACATGAAGATACATGATGTAGTTGGACCAGCTGGTTTAAAATGGAAGAAAATGGATGGTTTCAAATGTAATTTCTGGTGAACACAGCATTTTTAAATCAGTAGATAATCACTACCATCCACTTCATTTCTCGTGCTGTAACTGCATTTTCTGTATCAATTCTTCACTCTTACTTTTCCCTTCCTGTCCTCCCAACACCTTCCTCCTCTTTTGGTGTGTACATCCATTCCATCCCTTCAATCTATCTATACATTGATATTTTGACTGCTTTTTTTTATTCCTCTAAGAGCTTTCATCCTCCTCACCCCTGTCCTACATTCATCTGCTTCATTCTCCCAGAATTCACTCTGCCCTCATCCTTGAAGTCTGTGTCTCTTACCACATCCAGTCCCTGCCTGTTCTCCAATCCTCTTCTTTTGTATTCTTTTCTCTCTTCTCTCTTTTTTTTTCTCCTCCAGGTCTCCTCTGAGGTTGACAAGCCACTTCTCTGCTTGCTCTGCCGCTCTCCTCCTTATCTCTTGCTCCCGCTTTCATTCTTTTTCTCCAATCTCCCTCCTCGGGTTACTGTTAACAGTTTTGCTGCAGGAGAAAACTGGATTTTGGTCATATCCAGGTTCTTATCTGCACTCATTCTCAAGACGTCGAGCCACACGTTTCATTAACACACTGAACAGGAACATTTAAACCTTAGTGTTTCATGTCCATCTTGTATTAACACGTTAATGCCGAGTAACCCCTCCCACTGATCAATCTGGGTTAACGGAGATTGGTCATTTTTGGCGCATTAACGCGGATCAGTTCGCGTTAACGCTGAGAGCACTAAAATCTAAAAATGTAAGTCTTTTGTGACATACCGTATATCTTCCAATAGTAGCGTGTCTCTTTTAAACACCGGTTTCTAATAAACGGTCTCCAATAGTAGCCAGGCGACCTTCGACCCGGAAGTCCCTCTGGGCTGTCTTCTTCTTCTTCTTCTTTTAAAATTTTATTGGCGGTTGGAAAACAACTGAATGGTGCATTACCGCCACCAACTGGTATGGAGTGTGACTGGAACGTCGCTCAAAAAAAAAAAAAAAACCTCCGCGCTGTCGTCGGTCAGCTGTTTCCAATCAGCCGTCATCTACGACCAGCGGCATTTAAGCTGGCTGCAGCGACCATCGAAGTGGGATTATTACACTGAACTGGAACTGTCGGCTAGCGAACC
>VURO01008448.1:5371-18922 GCA_015108175.1 Pelvicachromis taeniatus
ACATTTGGTATACATATTTAGTAATGTGCATACATTTTTATATTTGTACATGTATTTATTCTTATAATTATCATATTCCTGTCTTATATGTGCCTTGTTTCTTATGTTTCTTGTATTTTGCACATCACTGTTGCTTGTGAAGCTTGCACACAAGTTTTTCCACTCACATGTGCTGTACCAATATACCAGTAATGTGACAATAAAAGTGATTTGATTTTCAGTGTGAAGAAGAGGAGGGTGGTGAGGATGAGGAGCCAATGAGATGAAGATGATGAAGAAGAAGATGATGATGAAGGAGGAAGAGGGGGGAGGCTGAGACTCACTGACAGCATGTGAGCTCAGACCAAAGCAGTCTGCTCACGGGATCAAACAATAACCCAAGGAACACGACCATCAGGTGTGCTGCTCACAGCTGACTTTAGCTGCACCAGTCCGAAGAAACCAGCATGATCATTCACCCTGCACACGACAGGTGAGTTCTACTGGTGTTTCGGGTCAGCCCACCCTGGCTTGCTGCGAGCAGATGGCGACACTGCGTATAAAGTTTGGTTAAAGCCCAGCAAACACGGTGAGGTTTAGTACTCACCAAAGCCACGCCGCGAGGGCAGAGTGCGCAATCTTTGTAATTTAATACATGTATGTAATTGAATGATGATCTAAGTGGGCCTCTCTCAGCATCAGCACCACGATCAGTGTCAGTCTCAGAGATCAGTCCAGCAGTACATTTTTTTCCCTTTTGTTTGCTCAGGTTCAAGCACCAAAACCTACTTGTTGAGGGGTCAGGAGGTCAGACCCGTCCTGTGTCTGTGGCTCTGAGGCCCGAGGCAGCAGATATTCTCTGAGACGTGCCGGGAGACAGGCTGAGCATATGTTTTTAATCGTCGTGTCGCCGTCAGAGCAGTAACTCCGAGGAAAACAAGCTGCCACGAACGCCTCCTTTCCTCTGTGGCAGAGATTCAAACGAGCAGGTCAGATGAGATCTGACGGCAAATGAAGAAGCAGCAGAGTGTAGACCAGGATGTGTTTGACACTGATGCCATCACTGAGTTAGCTCCATTCAGACAGTTCCTTCCGTTTTCCCGCAGCTTTAGGAGGCCTCATGACTCTCTGCTCACAGCGCTGAGGCGGGGCACACTCTGACAGGAAACATTTAATTACTATCAGATTTATGCAAGCTGATCTGAGCAAGCTGTCACACGCTCAGCTACAAACGACTTAACACGACGCGACGAAGTGAAGCAAACCGAGAATCTTGGGAAATATCTGAGATGACAAACAGCAACCCCAAAATATCGTCCACAGCTCAATCACATTCATATATGGACCCAAGGCAAATTACAGGCGTGGCCTCTGCGACCGACAGGTGGATGGTGACACAGATAACTGTAGCTGCTACCTGTGTGCTAGCTTCACCTGAAGTGAACCTTTGTAGCGTTTGTGCTGTTGGAGCTTTGTGAGCGCCCCATCCTTTCACCCAAATATGGCCACAGCCAAATGCTACAGCAAAGCTTCTGAATGTCAGTCTTCTGTTTGCAGTCTATAGGTGCACACAGACTTTCCCTGCAGCGTTTCCATAAAACACTAACTATAAAAACAACTTTGTATTTGAAGCTGGAAAACAAAAATATCTGCAGAGAAAACACAACCATGCTATTAAAAAAAAAAATCACACACACACAGTTTAATGAAAGGCTACAGTTTTCACACAGGAGGCAGGTGTGTGTGTGTTTAATGAGCTATTAATAGCTTTAATGTGACAGGTAACTGCAGGTGTTAATGCCTCTCGGGGTGAGTAGAGGTGGCTGAAGGACGGAGCACCTCAAATCACCGGCTGCTAGTCTGATGATGGAGGCGTGTCAGGAAGAGGAGCAGGCACATCTTATATTGTATGTTTAATGTGGATTAAATTGTTGGGAGTGCTTCCCTTTGTCAGGATGACAGAATGTGTCATTAAGCTCTCCTCTCAGGAGTCTCAGTGTGTTCAGCTGACAAGAATCTATTAAAAACACATAAGGAGCCAATCTGCTGCCCCGCGCCCGCAGCACAGAAACCACCATATTAATTAACCGCTTCCACTCCACTGCTCTGGCCACTCATTTCTTCAGAAAACATTTAAAATGATTTATCAAAGCAGCAGAACGCAGCTCTTGGTGTTTAGACTCTGTTCATCCCAGCAAATATTACACAGTGATGGAGGGTGCAGGTGGGTGGTGTGGTGGTGGACGGAACAGCAGCTACATGTCACAGACAATGGGAAGGTGGTGTGTGGTGGTCCAGAGCGAGCTGAGGCAGAAGGCAGTGCTGCCATCACCCACGGTTACCAGTATGAACTCAAACCAGCCCAGAGAGCTGCTGCTTCTTTGTACTGAGCAGAGCCAGCAGAGGTGGTGCAGCGTCTAATCATGGCGCCCTCCGGGGAGAAGGACTGGGAGGATCTCTCACTGGAGAGATTTTATATTTCATCTGGGCTGGGAGCAGCTCAGGATCCCTGAGGAGGAAGCTGAACACACTTCCAGGAAAAATCCATGTGGAATATCCTGCTGACACCATTCCTGCCTCAGCGTTGGATAAAAACAAGAGGATGGGCAGGTGGGTGAATGTGACCTGATCAGGTTCTCATCATTACTTCTACTGGAAAGTGAGCAGGAAGTTTATGCAGACCCTGAACTGCAGGTCATAAATCTACAGGGTTCACGCACAGAAGTGTGTGTCTCTCAGGTCCTTCAGACACTGGAGGAGAAAAAGTAGAAGCACTTCTGTTTCTAATGTGTTTCTGTTTCAGACAGAATCTGAGAGGAGGCTGCAGAGCAAACTTCAACCCTCGCACATGTTTCCATAAGATGGGGGAGGTGGCACGCCACAAACACAGTGTGACGGCAGGGGGCGCTGCAGAGATGGCGCACATGCATATCAATGCAGCACACAGGCTGCCTGCAGCGTGACGGCACCAAGCACCGACTGTCACACACTGATAAACACTGTTGCTCTAGAAAAGCCTGCAGCAGGTTCTCTCTCTCTCTCTCTCTCTCTCTCTCTCTCAAACACACACGCACGCACGCACGCACAGTGCTGCTGACTGTGTCGTGGTCATGGGGAGAATGTGATTTCCTTTTGAAAACGGTGGCGTTCTCCTCAGTGTGGTATCCCCAGTGTGGTATCCAGTTCACGAATGTTGCTCCAGTTTGTCACTTTTCTTCAGACTGTGTAACCTGATTCTTTCAGCATCAGTTATTCCTGATTTTTGCCGGCGTCCTCTTAAACTTTTCATTCCGCCTTTCCTTTAGTCCTCAAGGACAGTTTAGTCCAGTTTAACTTTCAGGGACCGCCCACGGTGCCTTTATCAGCACGTGAGTGCTGCATGAGGCATGAAAAAGCAAATAAAAGCTTAACATGATCCACGTTACCATTCCTCTGCAACACTGTAGTCCAGTTTGTCCTCAGTGACCAAACGCATACACACACCCAGCAGTGACACCCCTTCACACCAAATCTTTGCCTCCATGAAATGTGAATCTGTGTGTATGCTTCTAGCAAGGTGACATGTCACAGTGAATCAGCATACACACATTCTGAATTTGGCATCCCTACACTGTGTGTGTCTCTCTGCTGTTTGGATCAAATACTTCTTTCATAAAACTAAAACCCAGCAGGCACACGACGGGACTCGACGCTGCCGCACAGGCACGTGAGCCGAGATAACAGGAAGACTTTGGTGTGGTGACACAAGTCAACATCCGTGATGCAGAAACAATTGGATGATGGAAATGCAGATGTGTGTGTGACCTCTGACTGACTGAAAGCAAGGTGGCTGCTCTCAGCGCTGGAACAGTAGGAGAACATGTTGTCATACGTGCACAAGGTGAAAGCCGGAAAGATTTCTGCCCATCCTATAATCACACGTGGTCATGTGACCATTTCAGTCCAGCCCACAGCATCTTAAAAGGAGCTTCCCAAAAATAAGAGTGTGAAGCAATATCAGGAAAAGGCAGGAGTGAGTGTGTCTGCTGCTGCTGCATATCACATAGTACAGGCTTTTGTGGATACGTTTGTAAGGTGTTACCTTGGCTCGCTCAAAGGTAAGTCAGCGTGGCACTGTGCCCATGCACACCACTCTCAGCCTGCACGCTTCAATCAAAGGGGAGAATAACGAGACATGCACAGCATTTATTCATCTTCACTTTAGTGCACAAATGTGAGTCCATAATAAAACCTGCAGAGAGGACAGCAAAGTGAACACACGCAGCTCTACAACATCAGAAATCCACTTCCTTATCTGCACTTCTTTCGGGTATTGGCTCGATTATTTCACAGATAGAAATGTGTCAGAAAACAGATCAAATTTGAATTATGCACATCTGAAGGTGTTACTGATGTGTGCATCTCACAGTAATCACACACAGTGTTACAGGCACCTGAGCTCCAATCCTAACAGCATTGCAAGTCGGCCACACTTTATTCCTCTCATTAGATTACTATTACGCATCGTATTTGTGCCTAAATGATGCAGCATTTTCCTGCCTACAGTAAGCGCGCTCACAGTCTCAGAGTCACACCAGCCTGTTTAACCCGGTGCTCCACCCTGATAGCTGTCACAGCTCCATCAGTTCCACACCTGAAAGCCTTCTAGAGCCGACCTGTACGGCATCACGTCCTGTCAGTGTGTGTGTCTGTTTTCTTCTTTTGTTATTTTAACTTCTTTCCTTTCATGTCATTTTATGTTTTTTACACCTTGTGTGACATCGATTGTAACTCTGCTTTATTTGCTGCAGAGATCAACTTTAATTCTGAATGTCCGCATCTCACAGCCGACTGCGAGTCGGGTTCTTTCCTTTGACTTTAATAAACACATGCACGCACACACACACCACAGTTAATTAAATAACACGTATCGGAGGGTGGAAACGCTCCTCTTCTCCTTCGACACATACAACAGGTCAGCAATATTAGACAAGCGCGTGCGGGTCACGTGGAGGAGGTGTGTCCTGTATTGTGAAACGCTGCCTTCATTATTAGAACATTTTTACAGCTGTCAAATCGCTTTTATCCTAAAAGATATCAGCAGCTGATCTGGAAGATGACCGATTAATTCTGAGCCTCGTTAACTAATAAACAAAAACTATCATATTAACGTACAGCACTTTACCCCTCGGTGCCTACAAAGAGGCACTCAGCCAACCACATCACAGCTTTCACTCCACCACCGCTGTTTGGGGACGTAACAACATCCGACCAATAACAGATTGATAGTGTTCCCTGAACCTGCACCATGGTGTTTACACTGTAGGAACAAGGTGACAGCAAGGTGAGACAAACTGACTGAACACACACACACACACACACACACACACACACACACACACACACACACACACACACACACACACACACACACACACACACACACAGGCGTACACACATGCACGCTGTGAAGCTTCTTCAGGATTTACGTGTTCGCCTAACCCAGTTTAACGTGCATAAGTTTCTCAAGGATGACAAACAGAAAATAAAGAAATTCAAAGAGAGAACGATCTAAAAGTTTTATTTCTGCATGTTATAATCGTGGCTGTCATAACATATGACCTGAAGTACAGCTTCTGTAGCTGAGCGACACTTAACACACCAATCAAACTAATGCCACCCAACCATAAACATGTCATTCACGTAGATTTCAGGTGAATCACAACCTGAGTCCATGAATGACACAAAGGAAATGATGTAGACGTTTCCACCAAAAACAGAAATGTCAACATTCAGTCACATGTTCTATTTAAGCTCTCTGAGGTTCCTGTGACTGCAGCGATCATAAAATTCAGCTGGGCAATAAGCAAACAAAGGACCGATGACTCTCTGCCAAACGTCATGATAACCTGTCACCGCTTTAAAACGATGGACCTGGACCACTGATGCCTCATCTGGTTAAACGGCCTTTGGCTTCATCACTTCCTCTGCTCACAGGAAGAGAGAGCGAGCGACAAAAAGACCGACTCAAACACTAGGGAGAGGTGGACTTACCCACCTGAAACCCACCTGATGAGCTAACGTTGAAAATAAAACAGGAAGTAAATGAAAAGAAGGTGGAGCATAAACTCCAGCAGACGAAATGTCATCAAAGAGAAAAACGTTACAAAGTTTTTGCAATGAGGCAAAACCACAGAAATCCACATGTGCACGAATTTCACCCAGGCCTCTGCATCATCAAACCTGATTCACAATTCAATGCCCCAGACACAGAAAAGAGATGCCGGAGGAAACGACTCCATGTTAAATATGTTTCTGTGCTTATTTGTCGTCGTGTCTTTTGTCCAGGCAGAAAATAAGTATCGTCTTAAATTTGTGCTGAGGATGTTCAAACTGTCTGCTCTTACTGTTTTTACACATCACAGACCTTCACCCTTCATCTTCTGTCCCTGTCTGTGAACAGCTGTCAATAAAAAAACCCAATAATACAAACTGCTGAGGTTCAGATCCACCTGAACACTTCAAAGGTCTGGCATTAAAAGAAGGAAGCGGCATCAGCTGATTTATTCCAGCGCCCTCGGAGACAGACAGACAGCCGCTGCAGCTTCTCCTGGCTTTGATGCGTCATGCACAAGCAGGAGAGTGTGTTTGTGCTGATAATGGGCCAGTAACAGGATGTGTCCTGGAAATAGGGATACCTGCTTATGAGGCTTAACTCAGGTGGAAAAGCTGCTGGAAACGAAGCTGCACAAAGCCCGACTCCCTGCCGAGCTCCCGCGTTGTTCTTGAATCGACCTGACTGTGGACACGACAAGATCCACAAAGAAAATGCTCTGCAGGCGCCTTGAGCTGCAGGAAGGACGCTACGTTCATTAAAGCGCCTGCAGCACTGGACTGAATGAAGGCTTTTAATAATCCCTTTCTCTGAGGTCTGCCTAACAGCATCACTATTAATTTTTCTCACCTTTTTAGCAGAGCGCTTTGAGCTTTTCAGGATTCACAGACTTTAAATCTAAGTGGACATTTTACAGTTTGGAGCTCATATAAAAAAAGCAAAAGTGAATAATGCAGCTTCACGGATGGATAAGCAGCGCACGATTCTGACCAATTATCAAAGTCCAAACCTGAAACAGGAAGCCAAACCCTCTAGTGTCCAGCAGAGGCAGCAGTGAGTCAGTCCCAATACACTCCCATGTTAAAACTTGTTAAAATATCTAACCTGCTGTGTAGCGCTGCAGCTCTTAACTGTTTCATTCAATTCAATTTTTTTATTTATATAGCACTAAATATAATGTGCGATAAAGAACCTACAATCATACAGAGAAACCCCAACAATCAGACGCCTCTTAGTCACTTGGCAACAGTGGGAAGGAAGAAATCACCGGCAGAACCGGGCTCAGAGACGGACGGCCATCTGAGAGACAGGCTGGTATTTCCAGCTCCAACTACTAACCGTGCTCGTTAGAGACGGCTATCAAGTGGCTCTTTCCTAATTGCCATAGCCTGTCTGGATAAAACCATTAGGGACAATAACGCTGTGTCTTAAAACCACCGGCCCTTTTAACAGCTTATAAAGCAGCATTGTCACCTCTAATGTCTGAGACGAGATGCTGAAAGCAGTTTAAGAAAGACACTAAAGCTGCAGAGAGCATCCTTCTTCATGCTGTGTGCATCAGTGCTGCAGTAGCTCCTGGAGGTCACTGCAATGCAACAGCTCAGCCTGCTGCACGCACGCACACACACACACAGTGTCCCATTTTCATCACTTCAGGGGACATCACGTCGACTTACATTAACTTCCTGCACAATTAGTCAACCCTTAAACCAGCTCATCACCACAAAACATAATGATTTAAAGTACAGGGACCAGTTTGTCTCTATAAGGAAGTCCAGTCCCCACAGCATGTGCAATACAAGTGCACACACACACACACACACACACAGAGGAGGAGGCATTAATCTGCCTGGGCCAGTCTAGTTAGCAACAACACGTCTCTGCTCAAAAACGATGATTTAAGTACATCACCCAGCCGAGGACGCTTCAACACTGACACTCGATTAAACATCACTCACACCAATCAGTGTATGTCTGAGTTGAGGCTGTGCACCCCTGCACGGCTCACATGGGCTTCTAACCTAAGCAGCACGGAGTGACTGGGTACCTCACATTTCAGGCAACTGGACCCTGAAAAACAGGCCCAGCTAAACGGGACACAGCCGACTTTAACGTCATAAATTACCATGGTGCTGACAGCCCAGTCGCTCTGCTGAGAAAAGAGTCAATGGAGCACACGCGGTGAAGGCAACTGGGTGCTCTAGAGCGCCTCTGTAAGCGAGACTGACGGCGGATTAAAGTTGGGTTTGTTGCTATTTATTATCACGTTGTAAACGGATGAACAGATCCTGATGCTATTAACATGCAGACCCGAGAGACACAGAAACCAGTTTTCCATTAGTCCGTGTTATTGATTAACATCTGCTGTAACACCTGAGGTAGCTCCTTTCATTAAATAAAGACATGCAGTTCAAAGACCAGACACCACAAAGCTTAGAATGCTTTCCCAGAGCTCTGAAAGCTCTCATTTCTATATTTTAGTTAATTTTTTTCTGTGACACATAATATTATAATATTTTATAGCCTGCTGGCTCATATGGCGTAAAAACAGAGTTAGAACACTTTGGAGAGATCTCAGAGGGCCGGGAACACGATCAAAACATGATCCCCCGGCCGAGTTCAGTTTCTCAGCACAATGAGACTCCCAAGATCCAGACGTGTGGATGTTATGTTAGGCGCGCTTAAAATCCTTTAATTTTCTCAAAAATCGACAGTGCATCTTATAATCTGGTGCGCCTTATGTATGAATTCTGGTTGTTGCTTACTGACCTCGAACCGATTTTATGTGGTACACATAAAAAATGTTTTACTACGACTTTGGTAAGCTACGAAGCCGCACCGCTTGATGGATTGTTGGTGCATTACGGCTACCGTAGTCAGGAGCCTCACAAAGTAATCTGGGTCCAAAATCCGCTTTAGGTCCCAAAGTCAAATGAACATTGCAGCATCACTGAGAGTTAAAAACTGTCTAAATTCTTTCATCTTTAATAAAATGATCAGTGTTGAATTTATTAAATTTAACAGAGTTAGAAGTTAGCCGGAAGTTAGTTCACTAGTTTTCACCTATACCATGTTCTGACTGAGAGATTTCTGAAAAAATTAAAACGTACAGCTCTGCTATCACTTCCAACATAAATGAAGACAGAAAACAACAGTGACTTTTGTAGGGTTACTGAAGTTGGACTAGCTGGTATATAATGATGTGCTACGTGATCGCTAGCGACACAGCTATAGCATTACATAAACACAGTGAAGTTGGAGGATGATTGCTAACTTTTTTCCAATTGATAAAAATGAACATGAGGGTTCCTGATGCTTAGGGACAAATGCAATCACATGGCAGGATGCAGTAAACGGACTACCGTAAACTTCAGTCAGGAGAACAACTGAGATAATCCAACCACAATACAGTACAGTTAGTCATTAATATACTGTTACAAAGTGGGAATTGAGCAGCTGCGAGAGAATTCAACATTAACAATGGTACGGAAGCAGAGGAAGCAAGAAGAATGAGTTGAGTAAAGTTTGACTTGTCTGACTATTTTGTTTCACTTAATGCGCCTTATGTATGAAAACAAGCAGATAAAGGGCACAAACTGCACTCCAGCCTCGGATGGATGGTTGTCTCAGCGGCTGGTGTTGACACGGTTGGTGCATCAAGATACTGATGCCAGCATGTGCGTAACAGGGAAAAGCAGATCTGACAAAACGTCATCAAATTAGATTCCTGCTGTCCCGACCCAGACCTGGATAAACTATAAAATGGGTGTGTGGGTGGGTGGATGAATGGATGGATGGATGGGACTATAGTTTTCTGGGAGTCTTGTAAATTCTGTTTAATTTCTATAGCACCAGTTGATATAGACATGCTGTAAAATAAAAACAAAATAATATTAGAGACAGTACCCCATGAACAACAACTGGTGACGGTGACAACTATCTGGCTGGGATGGTGGCAGATATATTTTCCCCATCATTTTTACTGGTGGTTTTGATAACAGCCATTAAAAATAAGAATAGAGATGGCCGATGTCCAAACCACCAGTTGAGGTGTTTCGGACATCTCACAAGGATGCCCTCCTGGGCGAGGTGTTCCGGGCATGTCCCACCGGGAGTAGGCCCCAGGGCAGACCCAGGACACGCTGGAGAGATTATAGCTCTTGGCTGGCCTGTGAACGCCTTGGTGTTCCCCCAGACAAGATGGAGGTGATGGCTGGGGAGAGGGAGGTCTGGGCTTCTCTGCTTGGGCTGCTGCTTCAAAAAATAAGGTCATGGTTGATACCATTGATGATTTACACCTCTCAGGGTCAAACAAAAATTAAGTCCAATGTAAACACTGCCAGGTAAAGCTACCGTGGCATAAACCGCTAAAATGTCTGCCTTATATCGCCAAACAAATAGCAAAGCACGTGCCACTGGACCCTATAGCCGTGTTCTCTGGAGTGACCAATCACAAGTCTCCAATGGATGAGACTGTGTTTGGTGGTTGCCAGGACAACGGTACTTGTCTGACTGCACTGTGCCAAGCATAAAGTTTGGTTGAGGGGAGATTATGGTGTGGGGTGTTTTCCAGGAGTCAGGCTCTGCCCCTTAGCTCCAGTGAAAGGAACTCTTCATGTTTCAGCATACCAGGACACTTTGATGTTCCTGACTTTGTGGGAACAGTTTGGGGATGCCCCCTTCCTGTTCCCACATGACTGTGTACCAGTGCACAAAGGAAGGTCCATAAAGACAAACGATTGTGGAAGAACTTGACTGATCTGCAGCAAAAATCCCTATAAAGACTCTTAAATCTGTGGAAAGACTTGTCTGAAGAGCTGAAGCTGTTACCGCTGCAAAGGGCTGACATCATATTAAACTCTGTGGATTAAGAATGGGAGGTCACTCAAGTTTGCATGCTGTGAAGGCAAATAAGCAAACACTTTTGGCAGGATGTGTACGCTGCCTTCTGCCTCCAGACTGAGCTCCACGCAGCAGAAACAGAATGGGACAGTCATGTGACCTGACACATGTGATGGATGCATTTATTATTATCGGTCATGGTGCAGCTCAGAGCCACACTCTGTGGTCCTGATACTGATGCAGCACCACCTGAGAGTGAGCCCATGCCCATCATCACCACATACACAGCAAAATACATCACCGGTAAAAGTGCTGCTGTCTCTCTCTCTCTCTCTCTCTGTCACACACACCAAAATAATGCAGCACACACATGATGTCTTTCCCCAACTGCTTGTGTGCAGACACACGCACACAGGTTAAAGGTGACCTCTACTCGATATGTTGACAAGAATATGGTAGGAACACGCACACACACGAGCCGTCTCATAACTCAGCTCTGACTGACGCTTGAGAATCCACCAGAACACGCACACGCGCGCACACACACACACACACACAGTGGGAGCGCACACTAACCTGGAGGCAACATCGTCCATACTTCAGTCTTCACACGCAGAGATAAATCCACATGTACGGCAGAGAGAGAAAGAGTGTGTATACTGTCTGTTTCAGCTCTGCTGTGGTGCACTGATCTCCAGAAAATGTGATATGTGTGTGTGCGTGTGTGTGTGGGAGAGAGAGAGAGAGAGAGCTGGCTGCTGTGATGCTGAGGCTGAGAGCGATGTACAGCTCTGTTATACACTCCAACCTTGATTACTCCCTCTCCTCATCCCCGGCTCTCCCTCTCCCTTCACCCCCCTCCTCCTACTGCTGCTGCTGCTTCTTTACCTTTCCTTACCCCTCTCCCTCCTCCTCTTCCTCCCTCTCCTGTGCATTTTTCTCTTCGTCCCAATCATTTTCTCCTCTTCATAAAAATCTCAAAGGCTCCTTAAATGTTCCCAGCCCAGCTCCAGGACTCCTGGAAGGCATTGAAACCATGCCTGAGAACCTACAGTTTGTAGATATGCATGATTAACACAAGCAGGCTCTAAATGATGCACTTGATACCAACATGATGACTAGGTTTATGAATGTTCAAAGAGGCCGGGGGTGGAGACACACACACACAAATTCAGAACAGTGTGTTGTTACAGTCTGTGGGGAACTGATGCATGCAGCCAACTCTTCTATTATGATAGCTCATTGATCCAACACACACGCACGCACACACTGTAAACTCTCCTGAATACTGGGTGGAGATGGCCTGGTTTCCAGCAGTGGTCAGACTGTTTGACGCCCAGCTGGACTCTGAGTCGCTCTGCATGCTTCATACTTCTTTCTCTCGTACTGGGTCTGCTTCTTTAGCTCCTCCCCTTTAACACTTTCATAAACTGAAATTCTGAACAAACAAGGTTGGAGTTCTTAATGTGGACACTACACACCACTGCAGAAAGCCTCAACAGTAAACTGCAGATAAGATCTTATTGTGACATCCGTCGTCCTCTGTACTTTCACAGAGATTTTAGAACAGAGTGCGCGATGATGCTCGTTTTGGCTCCATTTCTATTTATACTCCGTTGGTCCCGTTACTGTCTGCTGCTGCAATGACCCACTTTCCCCACAGACTCAATCAACTTTCATCTGATTTAATTACCTTTGGAGTGGCTGTGAATACAGATTGGTTTAAACTGTTCTGTGGATGTCAAACGCTGCTGACAGCTGGGAGACCCTCAGCGCTCACACCACACATGAAGGTTAGCCTCTCCGTGCTTCGTCTGCTGATGAAGTGATGATGTGCAAAATTTGTCCTGCAAGTTCATCCTTTGAGGAACAGATAAAATCAGGGCATGGCACACAGATTTCTGTGAACGGTTCAGTGATGGCTGCAGCTCAGACATGCTGATGTTCACAGAGGCTGCTAGTTTTAGAACAAAGGTCACCCTTGCCACTGTAATGTTCAGGACTAGGGCTGGGACAACGCGTCGACATAATCGATTACGTCGACGCGTAAAATACGTCGACGTAAAAAATATGCAATCATATGACCCCCCCTATGAGTAAGCACTTTGGCAACAGTGGGAAGGAAAAACTCCTTTTTAACAGGAAGAAACCTCCAGCAGAACCAGGCTCACATTCTGGTTCATTCTGAGATATGAAGTGAAATCTTGCCCCATATCAGCGAGAATAGAATAAAATAAAATAACTATATTATCCACATCTGTGGAAAATTGCATTTGGTTCACCAAGTCATAAACAAATCAATCAAATCACTTCACTTAAACCCACATTCATACATACACACAAACAAAACTTCAATACAATAAAATGAAAAGAAAAAACACATCCCAGCATCTCATTACAAAGCACACTGACTGCTCTTGGCAAAAATGATTCTTTCTTGCTAGCTAGAGGCGTCCAATAGCGTCATCCCGAGGGCATTCATTCAAAGTCAGAATGAAGAGGGTGTTCACCAGGGGTCTCCAACTCCAGGCCTCGAGGGTCGGTGTCCTGCAGGTTTTAGATGTGTCCTTGATCCACCACAGCTGATTTAAATGGTTAAACGACCTCCTCAACATGTCTTGAAGTTCTCCAGAGGC
>VURO01008451.1:8444-22415 GCA_015108175.1 Pelvicachromis taeniatus
GGGCCATATCATTGTTGGGTTTTTCACTGTATGTATTATTGTAGGGTCTACCTTACAATGTAAAGTGCCTTGAGGCGACTGTTGTTGTGATTTAGCGCTATATAAATCAAATTGATTTGACTCTGTAAATCATTCTGCTCACCGCAAGCACAAACCGGACTGTTGGTTATATTTTGGATTAAATAAAAACCCTGTACAGGCTTAGCCACGCTTGAAACAAGCAGAAGTTTAGTGCCCTGTTAATGAAATGTGCACAGTTTGATGATCGGGAAAACACTGACTTCTGTGGCAACAAATGGTAATTGCAGGATTCCTGTGCATTCATTTCTGCTGAGCCATTAACCTAGAGTGGTGAAGATTACTGGAACACAAAATTAATCATCATCATCACCAAATGCTATACTCCACAGCTGGCAATGCAGTGCTACAACAAAAAACACAATAATTCCCAAGTTTGTACCATTGGGGTGTGCAAGCAAATTAAAGAAATCTGTACTTCCCACACCAAACTAATACTTAAAACAGTTTAAAACATAAACAGACTTAACCTCTGTTGAAATAAATTGACTCTGCTTAAGATCAAAACCTCGAGCGATGACAATTAAGCCTACATCAAACAAGTCCCACAGAATAAGACACAGCTGTCAGCATTTGGCTGTAAGATATACTCCAGCCACTGAGCAGTTGTTGATGACCAAAGAGCAGCTTAGCCAGTAGGCAGCCTAACCATGCAGAGATGAACTCCTCCAGTCTGGGCAGAGAAGACGCTTTAAGTTGAGAAAGTTGATGCAGAACCGATTTTCAGTCAGAAGAAAGCACATAATTCGATTGGTCAGCCTGCATTGGAGGAAGTCTAATTCATTTAGCCAGGATGCAAGTAACTGAAAAGAAATCTCTAGCTTGCAAAACAAGCAAACCAAGGTCTAAAACTACTGTATACAAGACTGTTAGCATCACAAGAAAAAGGAGAAAAGACGAACGAGAATCAAAGGTAACAGATGGGTTGCTGAAAGCGGCTAGGTTGTGCAGTGGATTACCACATGCACACACACCTCTGTCTATTGGGAGCACAGCTGAATCAAAAACGAATGGAGACAGAATCTGTAGGAGAGAAAGAAAAATAAATTTCAAATGCCAGCAGGAGATGATACTGATGACAGAAGGATGTTTGATGTATGGAAAAGTTTGTCTTCACCACTGAACATCAATAAACTGCCGTCTGCAGTAACCAATACTGACAAAAGAGAAATAAACTGTGGAGATAGAGACACATTCCGAGAGAGGGAGGAAGAGGGGGAACAAAATTAACGGAACAGAAACAAAGACGGGGAGGGAAAAGAAAGGGAGGGGGAGTAGGGGGAGGAAAAATGGGGGGAGAGAAAGATGAGACGAAAATGACAAGAAAGGAGAAGCGAGATGAAAGAGGAAGTGGCTCGAGCCAGGCAGCGAGACAGAAGACATTTACATTCACAAACCATGCTATGTAACATATCCTAAACTCAGATAAAACACATCAAAACTCATTTAAAGTAGAAATTGCATAACCAGCGATGTCCCCCTTTTAATCTGACTTTGAACAGAAGTCATTTGTATATGACGCCAAGTAATACAGAGGACATAATACAGACAACATGAAGCAGTCATAATTAAATACACACACAACAAAAACACAACGGGAGGAAGAGGAACCAAGTGACTAAAAAAACTGAATAAGAGCATGTGATAGCCAAAATCACACAGACCAAAAGAAATAATCATGCTGAGATGAGATGAGAAGAAATGACAGAGTGAGGTGGTGAGGCACGACATTGAGAGATAGAGGAACCCAAAAGAGAAAATATGAGACAGCATCAGTTAGTATCAGAGAGAGACCAACCTAAATAAATAGTCACAGGCATCAAGTGGTGCCGAGCGCTACTGAAGTCCACACTACCCACTGCCTGGTGGTCACTTTCATGTGGTCACTTAAAGATGATGTCACCCGGCAGCTCCTTGGCTGCGTTTGTACTGCCCTGCTGCAACATTTTCAGCTCTTCACTCCTCTGGCTTTATAAAAGAACTAACAGGCTTAACCGCATCAGATTTGTCCAACTAAAGGGATTCAGTAGCACCCGAAGGTGTTACGTGTAGTACTTTTAGCATCAATTATTTATCACCATGATCATTTAGTGGTATGTACCATAAACCTGATTTTGGAAAGGATCTTTAATATTCCTGCTATATTGAGATGCTTAAAAATGGAGGCCTTAGTTGCATGTTACATGATAAAAGTTTCCTAAGCCGACAACTGATCAACCTAAACAACTGTTGTGGTGATCCAGTTTGTCAGTCACGTCCCGTTTTTATGACACTGTTTGGGAAGCGAAAATCTTCTGACACTTTGTGTGCAGACACAGCATGTGTTCTTTACAAGCTGTCGGACGCTGCTGATGAACTGTTGACTGACAAGTGCATGAACATGTCAGTATAAACACACACACAAATACACGCATGCATATAAACGTGTTTATGTCACCTCAATGACAAGGTGCTCACTGATCCTGCTGTCTCTCGTGCATGTGTTTGATCGTGTTGCTCCACGATGCCTTGTGCCAGCCGAAATCGAAACGTGTTAGTTTGTCTGGGAGATTACGCATGCATTCGTAGCCAATGAAATCACTCCACAAAGTCAGTTTACATCATGTTTACTGATGGCAACCGTACTCAACAACCATGTTAATAGAATGGCCATTGTTTAATGCGTACAATTTTACAGCAGTTTTGAGCTTAACTTTATTTTATTGGGCTACTTATGCACTTGAGATCTAAAACTGTAATGTCAGCAATTAAGTTTTTTATATGTAATTATTGTAAGTTGTAGCCTGTTTTGCTCTCTTTCTGCTCTCTTATTTTGCCCTCTTTCTGACATATCTGACATTTCTTCCATATTTGCTGTGAGTGAATCAAGTCTGAGTCACACGGACATGTGGCTTTCATTAGACCGTCTTTGTAGTGTTATTAAGATGACCAGACGCACATACGTGGACACGTGCCCACAAATACACAGACAGGGGAACATATGGACGTATATCCTTTAGAGTCTGTAGCGCACGTGGTCATAGTTTTATGAAGGGGGTTCAGACACTGTTGTCAGGATAAACTTTAATTTGTTTGTGTGTGTTATGTCTGTGAGTTATTTTCTCTTCTTTGAGCAAGCAACATATAAATAGGGAAAAGACATATAATTGTGCAGGCAGTAAGCTTTCTGCTGACGGCATGTTGTGATTTGATTAGTTTTACTTGATTTTCTGACTTCTTACAAAAGCTGAATAATTTCAAATGGACAAAAAGGCAAAATGTGTAGATATTTGTTGATGATCTCATAAATCTGTAAGGATGTCTAAATGCGGTTATGGGCATTTACTAGTTTTGAGGTCCTTGGCGTCTGTTCTTCTCAGAACATATTTTCTTTTTCCTTGTGGCTGCTGGAGGTTAAGATGGCTAAAACTCCTCTTTTGGGAGTTTTTTTTTATATGTCATAGTAGTGTACTAATGTATTGTTTATGGTAGTTATGTTTTTACAGTTTGTTGGTTATGTTTTCTGCCTTTAATTCATAAGTAATAATTGGAGAAAGAAATGAGATGGGAAAAGAGGAGGAATCAGACTGTTGCATCAGTGTGAAAACTCTAAAATGTTTGGTTTATAATGGCTAAAGCCCATCCACCCATACGCCAGCTGTCATAGGACAAAAAACATGGTAATCCAGGGCACCAGTGTGTCACAGTGCTAAAACGGAGAAACGAACAACATTTTCACCTATGGCCAATTTCGAATCACCAATTACACCAAACCACAAGAGACTGTGGAAAGAAGCCAGAGTACCCATGAACATGCAAACTCCACACAGACAGGGCCCAGTCAAATGGAGGTTTAAAACCCAACATTGGTAAGCACCACCCCGCTGCGTTGCTCTGGCTAGAGGCTAAATTCACTTTTTAAATTTCAACATCATTTCATGACAACTTCGCAGACTCAATTTGTCAATTTCAGCAGCTGTAGAGTGGCTACTGATTGGGAACTGAGATGAAAAGGTTTTGCTATTGGCTTTTCCACTTTTGTCAGGCTCATATGATGGTCAGTGTGCACCAACACTGACCTTACCTTGAACTAATCATACAATCAAATCACACACGCCTAAAATCACCAGACTGCAGCACAGATTGTCATTGTTGTTTGATAAAGTCAACAATGATGACCAGACAAGGGCAGAAAATCAAGAGGCGTCACTGACGTCACCGACTCTCAAACACAAAGGATTGTGGGAAGCGCAGAGGAGGGAACATTGTTGTCTCCGCGAGCCCACAGATGCCAGGGATTTGGGTGTAAATATTTGTGTGCATCGTATTTTGTGCCGTTCGTGTGTGCGCGCTTCTCTTTCGCTTGTGTTCAACATTTTATGTGCAAATCTGATGACGTGCAATAATGTCATGAAAGGCGAACATAGCTATGCTCTGAAGCTGTTCTGATTTTAATTAGCGCTGTCTCGTTAACACACAGACTCGTGCACACACACGGTTACACACTTCTTCCTGGAACACTGCAGACCTACCACACTCATACATGGATTATGTTTTAAATGACGGGAATGAGGCTTTGAACACACACACAGATGCACACTTGGGGGTCCCGATGCCCGCTTTCTTTGAAAGTCTTCCCAGTTCTATAGTGGCAGATGCACATTTACTGAATGTGTCCGCGTGTGCGTATGCTATGGTTTTTATATGCGTGTTCCATTCTCATCATCTAAAACATATCAGGGTGTCTAATTACAGGCTCGTAGTCGACCAGTAACATCTTCTGGAGCCAACTGCAGTGTCTAAGCACCCAATTTAGAAAACCAAACAGTGTGCTTTAGCACAGAAGTCACGATCATCACTGTTTTACTTCACCCCTTAAGTTTAGTTTAGTTGTTTCCTTTCTCTTAAGCCAATTCTTTTCATTTGTTTTAGGCTAGCTGCGTACAGATTACAACTCAGGATTTGTTATCTCACAGATTTTCTGGGTGGTCATGTGTTTTCTCAGGAGGTGCTTCAGTGTCCTCCCACAGGCAAGAGACATACTTGTTAGGATGATAAGCCATTGGTGTGGATATGAACCTGAATTTGTCTTAGTCTGCTGGACTGTTTTAGCCAGGTGCTTTTCTATTCTGATTTTGCAAAAGGGTATTTGTTTTCAGTATGTAATTTAATAGTAAGATATGAAAGAAAACAGTGTACTGATTTAATTGCTGTGTGTGTGAAGGCAGAAACCAAAATGAGAGCACCAGAAAATGAGAGACAAGAGAAAACAGAGGACCGAAAGATAAATGGCAGAATGTGGTGGGGGAATAGAGAAATGAGTGTGAGAGACAGAGAAAGTAAGTCGACAATCAACACTAACATAAATCACATCCTACTCTTCTTTTTCTACTCCCTTTCCCTTCCTCGCAGATATCTGCTGTCAAAATCCGACATCCTGTGGAGGCGCTGGTCACCTCCTAAACTATGTTGTCCTGACATTTCCAGAGTTATAGATCATGCTGAAAATACAGTCACACTCACAAAAGCATGTCGTTTGAAATATATTACCTTAAAACAGGAGGCGATTCATCATTGCGGTCATGAAGGAGGCTTTTACTCGAGATCTGAGTATTATTACGTGCACATACTGCTTTGCCATCAGTCTGAATGCTGACAGCTCTGAAAAACCGTATTTTTTTTTTTTTCCGGCACTTGTTCTACACCCCAGCACAGATACAATCCTTTTGGTTGTCTCCTCTGAGATTTTTGGGATAATTGGAGTTCCTTCCAGTCAATTGTCTGTCTGTCCAGTTCAAGAGGTTGAGTCTTTGTGTGCGACAGCAGTACAGCTCTGTCAGTGAGCTTTTATGAGTGCTTGTCTTGTTCCAAGTCTGGCTCCCGTTCCTCTGTGAATATTACAAATTTTAATCAGAGGTATAAAAACCATGAATGTTTGTGTCAGATTGAAAAATATTGCCACCACTGCTTCTTTGCTCTAATGACTCTAAGCAGTTTGACTGTCACTGAGTACCATTCACTTGTCTAGAGAGACTATTAGTGACTATTGTAAACAAGGTCATGCATTTTTCATGTTGTTTTTTAATCGATGGAATAAAAGAGAGCTTGGAATGCACTTATCACAAATACCGGCTCCTTGAATAAATATAATCTAATGTTTAGATCTGGTAAACTGGAAAATCGGTGGCATTCTTGTTTGTTTAGATTTTGAATATGACCATTAGTGGCACTAGCCTTGAGTTACTCTGTTAAAAATGCTTTCTGTTTGAAGATGACTGTAGTAGCAAATTCTTAAAAAAAAAAAAGGCCTTGCCACTAAATGGTTCACTTTGAGGTTTAATACACTTAATGGGCAATAAAAAGAATGGTTCTCTTCCCCGCTGATAATCCCTCTTTTTCTCTAAAGTGTTTCCTTTTCTTTCTTCTACTTTAAATCACTTCTACCACACACACACACACACATGCGCACACACACACAAACACACACAACACACACACTGCTGACACACTATGCACATAGTTACAGACCTTCTATTAATCACCAGTCTAATTCTGGAGGTAGATGTAGTAATAATAGCAGTTTCAGCTTTTTGGCCGTTCTCCGCTGGTAAATAGACCATTCTGCCTTTCCGGAAAAGCCTTCGAGATGAAAGACTCCTCGAGGAGCCACGTTAATGAAATTTGCTGAGTGAAAACTGAACTGGGAGGAAAGGCCCTGTGTCTGAAAACACACACACACACGTGGAAGTAAGATCCTCGTAGGTAAGCAGGCACGCAGATGTACACACAGGACATAGGTTTTCATTCAGATATATCATGACACACATGTATGCACACACAGGCACACCTGACTGTAGGGTTGAGGGAGTTCCCTCACTCAGTGTCTTCAATGGGTCACTGAACACTAGCCATGCAAAGACAGGTATAGGCTCCCTCAGTCCTTTCTGCTGACTATGTTTGGGCAGAAACTTGACAGTTTTTGTTAAGACTCCATAAGTTCGATCATTATATTTGTGCGTGAAGACTTGGTATCATATTAGCCTGAAATATATGTAAGTCAATATACTGTTCTCCAAAAAGATGGAAACAACTGTGTGTGCGTGCACATGCAGTTAGTGTAGTCACTCATTAACAGAGCTTTAAATGCATCCCTTAATTAGCCTTCAGCCTAATTGGCCTAATCACAACTCTCACAACTTCAGCTGTGGCAACAGTTGCCATGGCAGCGCAGTCAACACCGCCAGATACAGTATCTGGTGTTTTATTTGTTTACTTCACTAAGAAAACTCAAAGGAAAAATGGCACGGCATTTCTGTGAAAATGAGGAAAATTGACATAAAAGTTTAGGTTGCAGAAATATGTTTATCCACAAGGGCTGCTTCAACCTTAAAAACACAGACAACGTTGCGTTCTCTTTTGTTTAAACACTTGTGTCATGTTTCTTCTGTAGTTGTAGTTGTGTATTATTGAAGAATCAGATTCCACCACTAATTGTATACTATACAAGAGCACTTGCCCAATCATTTCCGGCTGTTTTCCTTACTAAAACTATAATTTACCTAAAATAATCTTCCAGTGGTTCCTAAACAGGTACACTGATATTTGGGGCTTATCGTTTTTGAGCGTTGCTTTTAAAGGTTTAGGTCAACCATAAATGGATCGGTGCGGGTGTTCTGTCATTTTCTCTCAGTGTTCTCTGTGGACTGCTGTTATTTTCCAGCACTTGGGTTTGACCTTTTCAGCAAGTAGTTTTGGATTTGAAATTGTAGTAGATTTCTGTGTGAGATTCTGACACATTTAATTCTTTCCTGGTGGTGGAAGAAAGGTCAGAAAACGGGATCTTCTCGCTCATACACATACTTTCCAGCATTGCTTTCTATCAGAAAACTGAACTGAAAAACATCCTGCCGATTCCTCACACCCTCATGTGGTTTCCTTGACTAAACCTAACAGAGCAAAAGAGGGTAAGGTGTTCAAAAAAAACTGGTCATGGTCTAGAATGGGGGGTGGTTAAAGGTCAAGAACAGGCAGCAGTACAGACGCCAGGAAGGTAACATATGACTCCCTGGTTTCAAGACTGACCCAGAAAGCTATTAAGTGGTGTTTGCCTACTTACCTGACAGGGGTGACAGACACAGTGTGTGTGTGTATGTGATGGGTCAAGTTTTCAGTAAGCTGGGGCTGTTCAGCCATTGTGTCTAAGCGCTCCTCCAGACCTACAAGGTTATTTAACTTCAGCATGCATGTGCACATACGTGTATAGCTGAGTCTATAATGGAGTTGACTGCACTTACAGGTCTGGGCACTGAGACAAGGGTTATTGCTTAATTTCTGAACCCTTTTTTTTGTCTTTAGAAATGAGCCATATTGTCAGTGAAGCTTATAGTCTGTCTAATAAACAATTATGAATGCATCTCAAACATAAGTATCTAGTTCGCTCTGCTAGCGTTTGGCAAAGGCTAACATGCACCGACTTATCCGTGTTTATTGGTTTGTTAAGATGTGACCTCATTATGGTCACAGAGGGAGTTTTGCATTGTACAGCTTAAGCCATGTTAGAAACAACTGCTGAAATCACTGAGTTGATGGCTTTACCTGAACATGTGCGTCTAAATCTAAAGTCGCTTCATGTCTTTTCCATTAATTATGTATTCTTTCCTCTTTTTCCCCTCATCCAGTCTCCACAGACAGCCAGAAACTCATTTCTTCTGACATTTGTTTTCAATCTAAAGCACCATCCTTACTTTTCCACTCTGTGGACCTGTAATAATAGAATTAACCTATGTGCAGGAGTAGACCACAAGAGGATATCCCTCTGTCAGTTTTCTATCCTCCTGTCCTTGCCAGTGCTCCTCTTCTTGCTCATGGGTTATTTCTGTTTCCCACTTCAATTTATTAGACAGTTTTTAATGCTGCTGCTGAATCTCATTTAATAAATCAAGGAGATAAAATAAGTAATTATTACTAAAAAAAGTCATTGAGTGTTTGCAGCTTTAAGTGATCCTGTTTCTATAAAATAACAGAATGTCTTTGCCAACATTAAGCTGTAATGTAAAATGTATCCGGTATTGAAAGACTGCTAGTTATATTAATTGCAATATTTTTGAACTTCGTGGGAGTTGTACTTGAATCCTAGAAGAATGCATCCTCTGTTTTAGCCTTCAATATTAAAAGCAAAGGACATGACTTTTATATCTTCCTCCACTTTTATCTTTTGTATTTCCTCCTCTCTTCATTCTGCCTTTGTCTTTTCTTGGGTGTGGATTAGTCAAAATGTGCAGAAGTTGCTCTTGAAGATACTTCAGCAATGACACGCCATCTTTATGAAGAATGGGGAGAACTCTTAGTGTTTGTTTTTCAGTTTAAAAAAAAAAATGTAGATTTCAATCAATAGTTTTTTCCTTCAACGTTTCATTTCATGATCCAGTTCAGAAAATGGGACTTATAGTTCTTATATCTGTGCTCTGTAATCACTCTGTCACTCACTGGTTGCTCATAAAGTGGCTCCAGCTTGTAACGCTGTGAGTTGTGGCTTCTCTTCCCATCACCTTTAAGTTCCTGTTTCCAAATCTCAAGTCAACTGTCCAAGTTCATCGACATAGCAGATGTGAAATCTGTTTTATCTTGGACGAGGTTCCAGCACAGAAATATCATCAATTATCCTCCAGTCTTTCATCAGATGACCTCTCTCATTTCTGCGGTGCCTGACAGAGCAGCGTTGCGGTCGCTGTGTACGTGTATGTATTTGCCTGCGTACATGTCCGCCTGTATTTGTACGCGGCTTCACATTGAGGTCCTTTTTGTGTGTGTGCGTGTGTTTGTGAATGCACATTTGCGTGTCAGCAAATGCGTCTGTGCATGCGCCGTCTACATGTATTTAATTTAGAACAAACTCCCATCTATTTATAATTTTTCCAGTTTGATCCTGCCATCATAGATTAATGTGTCATTTCTTCAAGTCATTTAAAACCGTTAGAAAGAAATGAGCATTTTTCCCTGTGGCTGACCAGCACATTAACAGCACAGCAGGAGACTCTTAGCCCCCTCTAACACAACACGTCTGGTAAGCTCATTTGCAAAGCTGATATTAGCATATGCAAGCAGTTGATTGAGTAATAAACCAGACACAGAGTCTGATGTCAAAACCCTATTCTTGGAATGGTTTTATTATAAAGTGTTTAAATATTATTAAGTTGGATGGATTTTTTTTTCCCCCGGCTCTTCTTTTCCTAGGAAACCGGCAGTTCACTTATCTTTGTAGGTTTTGAAATCAGAAGGAAAATCAGGTCACAGTCCTGAAATTCCAGGTAGAACAATGGATATGTCACACCATTTATTCAGTGGACTAAATTATACAGCATACTGAGCTGACACATTTAACTTAAATGATGAAAAGTCCATTATTACATTATCTAATCTGAAATTTCCCACAAAGCATTTCTTAAATGTGATATGCTTTTGGTTGTTTCAAGCGTGGGGTGCTTAATAAAAAAGGAATTTTCCAAGTTAATAAGGAGTTTCCACCTTGATCAACAAGTGTCTACATTTCTGTTCTTATTTAAGGGCATTTCCCCTTCATTCAGGTAAATGTTCTGTTTAATTCAATAAAGCCGACTCTTTCAGAGCCAGTGTCTGTCTGTGTGATTAAAGCAGCGGATTCTTTATTGGAGCAAAGGAAAATACTTGTCGTGGCCAAGAAAAGGGGTTTAGAAGCCTCTGCAGTGATTAAGTTGGTATTAAGTTTGTAATAGGACCATGAAAGAGTGTGTGTATCTGTGTGTGTGCACTACCCAATCCTTAACCCCACCAACAATGCATTTTTTGAGGGTGGGTGTGGGGATGGAATTTCTAGTTAGAGGCCTTATTTAAAAAAAAAAAACAGGAACGCACTTTGGTCGTTTTAGGGGAAGACGATCTGTATATCTGTCTGTTTGTTGTTGTTGTTGTTGTTTTTGTTTTTGTTTTGTGTTTGGTTATCTGACATCAATTGTGTAAATGTGTCTCACACTTTCACATGTGATCTTCTTGCATGTGTGTGCCTAAATGCACATCTGTGTGTGCACTGATGTTGTCAGGAAGTTGGTTCGTGAGGTATTGTTTATGACTGTGGAATGAGAATAGAACAAAACAAGAAAATAACACTGTTTGCATCAGTGTGTTTGTGCCTCTCTCTCTCTGTGTGTGTGTGTGTGTGTGTGTGTGTGTGTGTGTGTGTGTGTGTGTGTGTGTGTGTGTTTTCTGGCAGCCTCACCACTGGGCCAGATGGAGAGAGTTTTCTGTCTGCCCTCTCTCTCCCAGTGTCTCTTTCTTTCTTGCTCTTTCTCCTTTCTCTCTAATCATAGTTTTCCTTTAGCTGTAAATAGGCAGGTTGGGAAATCTACACACACACACACACACACACCCCATTGCTGCTGGCCTCATGTAGCATTTTTTTTAAACCTCCCACGCTCATATAATGTGAAGGCAAAGGAATTGTGCATGCACATACTCAAAACGCACACACTCACAGAGTCGGCTCATCATACGCTTGGCCTTTTACTCACCCATGATCAGAGCAAGACACACACTCACACAGGCTCAAACCACATAGAGAGTACAGCGAGGAGCCGATCACCCACAGCTTCCTCTTTTTACTATCCACTAAACTGAAATTACACACATGCATATAAACTCTGCAAAGACAACTGGGATTTTTGAGAGAAGAAAAGGGGGAGTAACAGTGGATCTAAGATTTGCAGTCAGTAGATGTAATGTTTCATGTCCATTTGTCTGATGTAATTATTTACAAAAATATAAAATTTGAGACACCTGGCAGCAGAAGAACTTTCTCCATTTGGTGAATGATATTAGTGACACAGAAATGTTCAAACGCTAACTAAAATCTGAAAATGCAGCACACACAAATCAGTCCACTAAAAGGAAAAAAAGTTGATGCCACTGGTGTGTGTTTCACTAAAAGCTGCTCCCAGCCATCAATCTACAGCCCTCAATTATTTCCACTTCCCACTGGTTGTGGTAAACTTGTACATTAATAATTTAAGCATCTTCGTGTGGTCTGATGCTGGATATTTTGTGTGGGTGTCACGATTGCAAACATGCTGGAAAGTTACATTCAGTCCATAGTTGCAAACAAATACACTCAGTGAAAACGTGTGAGCTGCGTTCAATAAACAAACGTCTGTAAATACCATACAGGGAACGAGGCACACTGCTTCATTTACTGAGATCAACAGCAAAACTTCTGAGCTTGAGAATTAATAAATATGTGAAATTGATTCAGCTCTGTAAGATGTTTTAGAGCATCAGTGAATGTATGTTTTAATTGTGACAGATGGAGTGAATGATGGGTTAGAGCTGATCTTAGGAGTGTGGATGTTCCTCTGTATTTATGCCACTGCATCAACAAACCTGCATCGAACATTTCTTCAGAAGGGCCCTCACTGACTGCATCAGTGTGTCTGTATAGCCTGTCTAATGGCAAGTTGTGAGACAGCAGTCCCGTTGTATAGCTCCAATCCAGTTTCACACACTGCAGAAAATTCCCAGAGTGATGCACACATCCAATCCCGCTTTCAGTTTCGCTCCATTTGGCACAACAAATAGTTTTTAGTCATTAAACCTGCCTGTTTTGGTCTGCATGTCTGATTTTAGGGCTAATGAACATAATTGGGCAAATTTTCTCTTCATAATGGATTAGACTGTTTGGCCAGGCTGTACTTTCTAGTCTGTGACATTAAAGTTAAATGGACATGATGAAACGCACTTTGCTGCTGTTTTTAAAGTTGGTAAGTCAAAACTGATGAGTCATCTCAGGCCCTCCCAGGTGTGGGGGCCTATCTCCCCCCACCACACTCCCTGCCGGTGGCTGATGCTCTCAGACGTCGGTGCGTTGTTGGTTCTGGGTGTCCGGGGCTGGGCGCTCAGGTATGTACCAACTCACTCACCGTGGCTGTTTGGCGGGGCCTGGCACCCTTGGCTCAATCGGGCCCCTTCTGGGGGGTGGTTGGCTCTCGAGCCTCTGGGCCTGCGGCTCAGCCCACTCTGGCGTGACTGGCTGCCAGCAGAGCCCGCGGGCACATCACTAAAGCCCCCAGTGGGTTCTGCGCCAAGGGCTGGTGGGTGACCCCACATCTGAGGCTCTTCTCAGCTATTTCCAGGAGGGTGGCACGGTTGCCCCTCTGATGGTCCACCTTGGGCTCTTGCGCTCTGGTGGCTTCTGGATGTCTGGGGCCTGGCTCACCTTCATGCCTGCTTCATGCCCTGGTGGCCGGGGCTATGGTTCCTCTAGCAGATCATTACATGGAGAAACCTTTTGAATATGCTCTCGCACACAGGTGGACACACGGGTACTCACAGACACAAACGATATCTTTCTTGGCAAAGCGCTGTCGGTCTTGCATGCTCCACAATAACATTCAATATTTAGCATTTACTGTTAGTTACAGTTATCTAGGTTAGGTGTCTTGTTTATTGTGTTGCTCTCTTTTTGCTTATTTTCTCTTATTTTGTTAGTGTCTTTTCTCACTGTCCCTCTTCCCCTCTGTTTTTCTTTCCCTCCCTTTCTTTCTTTCTTTCTTTCTTTCTTTCTTTCTTTCTTTCTTTCTTTCTTTCTTTCTCTTTCTCTTTCTCTTTCTCTTTCTTTTTTTCTTTCTCTCTCTCTCTCTCTCTCTCTCTCTCTCTCTCTCTCTCTCTCTCTCTCTCTCTCTCTCTCTCTCTCTCTCTCTCTCTCTCTCTCTCTCTCTCTCTCTCTCTCTCTCCCTTTCCTATCCCCAGTCATGTCTGCCCTGTCTGTAATAGCTGACAATAAAATAAATAAATAAGTATATAATAATAACAAAGGAAATCAAATGGACCAATACGGCAAGGCTGCGATGATCCACTTGGTAAACTAAATCTGTTGGGCAACTTTCTTGG